>VCHN02000014.1:92103941-92123873 GCA_007115665.2 Sequoiadendron giganteum
ATTAATTAAAAGAACATTAGAGTGGTGCTCTTTACGTGATGGGGCCACATCATGTTCCTGATCTTATCTTATAGGCTCATGCTCAACATGCTGAACACCCTCTAAATCCTTTGGAGTTGAAACATGAAAGGTTACATTAATTAATACACCAATTGCAATTAAATATGTTTAAAAGAACATTAGAGTGGTCCTCTTTACCTGATGGGGCCACATCATGTTACTGATCTTGTCTAGCCTAATCATGCTCAACATGTTGATCACGCTCTACATGCTCTAAAGTTGAAATGTGAAAGGTTACATTATTTAATACACCAATTTCAATTAAAGATGTTTAATTGTATTAATCCATAATGTGTTTTGTATAGCACATGAATACATCTGATACCAGGATGCACATGGCCATGACCTTCATCTGCAGGTTGTGCTCCACCCTCACTGGGCTGCATTCCAATGTCATGTGCAATATTATCATTGCTTTCCTGTTTAAAACAAATAGGCACATAATTACTTTATGGTGGAAATTAATATTGAATAGATTGCACAAGTATTCAATTTTAAATAAACTTCATTGAGTTTTTTTACCTACGTGTCGGATGCAGTGGAAGCTTGTGTTAGCCCAGTCAAGAGTCTTAGGCGTTCAACCACGACTCCATAGCCTTGTTGGAAGGTAATCTTCAAGTCCTCTTCTATAGGCACTTTGTTGAATTCAAAGCCCTGCATTTTTGCATAAGATCATGAATTTTGCTTTTATGGTGTGATAAAACCAAAAGAATTGCAATTTACTATTTGGATGTAATATTTCATTTATTGATACTTACAATTCGTGCGGCTAATTTCATATAACCACCAAAGCCAGTTTTGTGTTGCCCATTTTTTTCTAGTCTTGCCTTTGTTGCCTTCGATGTGTCGGGTAGCGTATGAAAATTTTGAAATACGTTATATTATGTAAAAAGAAAGAGTAATCAATATATAATTACATTGTTGATAGTATAACTTACCTTCCTTGGCCCGGTGGTGTCTTTCTTTTTTTCTTTTCAGCCTTCTCCTTTCCATCTGACACCAAGTCCTTCCACTCCCTCTCTGAAATCATGGGGGGATGCTCGTACTTTTTGTTATTCTCTAAATGTGACCTATATTGGTCTCTCACATACTTTAGATAGGTACCAGCTTTCTTAAGGACCTTGGTTCAGTTGAATGTCTTATTACCAAACAACACAACTAAACGGTTAATGAGCTCATCTTTTAAATCTTGATTTTGGTCATTCCACTGTGTGCATATGGTGGGCCCGAAGATCTCTAATGTAATATCATTTAGATGTTTATAAAAACATCATTTCCTGCAAAATGATCATGGGATCATTAGTCTAAAAAGAGTGATCAATAAGTAAATTTTAATTAGATTATATATAATAATAATTAAAAATAAATGAAGTACCTGGGACCTTCTCTATGTTTATGGGAACGAAATCCTCGGTCACCACAAATGTGACCGAAAAGGTTCTTGTACTAGTAGTACGGGAAGATCCAAGAAATGTTGCTAAAACATCACCAGTACTAGTGGCCTCTCCATCTGTAGGTACATGTCCTGACGCATGTTCCAGCATGTGTTTGCTGCCAGAGGATACACTACCCGATGTCTGCATGCTATGTGTTGTCGACATTTCAGTCGACAATATAGGCACGGATGATAGGGTCAGATGATGTGATGTATGCATAGGAAGATCATGATTGACACTTGTACCAACCCCTACTCCCCGGGCAGCACCTGCAGTACCCTGATCATGGCCAGTAGCATCATGTGGACACAAAAAATCCTATAAAAACAACACATATTTTAGTTCATGACATAAAAGTATACAAAATATAAAACCATGAATGAACTTATGTTATAATTAAAGATCTCATGACAACTTACTTGCAAGTTTTGTGCTCTCTCAGTCAATATGTTAACCCTTTCTCTTATCTCATCTGTTTGAGGCACTATGAATAACAACTAAAGGATTTCTTCATTGCATTTTTTTGGGTCTTCCTTATCATATCCGGAGGGTTTGCAGAATATGTGACATCATCATCACATAATAATGACTGCACCTCCCTATGGATGCTCTCCTCTACTATTGGTGCCTTTCCTCGATCATCTGATTGCGACAAGAATATTAAAACATTTTTCTTGTATCTAATTTGTAAAATTACAATGAGGTAAACTTGTTGGTTAGAAGCGCCCGAAGATGCATCACGATGTGTGCTCTGGGTCGGAGCCTTCCCCCTATGATCAATGTCTCATTGTGATAAAAATTAAATATAAAAAAAACATTATCGAAATGAAACCAATAGACTTACGAAAAAAAACATAATAATAAAATGGTATATTGGAGTCATTAATTGGAGGTTGGGTAAAATCGTATATAGTACGCACCACCCCCACAGTAACTATTTTTTTATCTATGTGATTCAAATTGTAATCGATTAGCAACTCTTCCCCTGCAATTATTGATTTTATCGCACATATGAATACACAGTTTCCCTCGCACGACTCAAATATGCAATTGGGTTTCTTATTTGTTGACCCAGGTTGTGTATTTTTTATAAACCCTACAATATTCCCTGATGCTTTTGGACTTTCGTTAATGTACATAGCCACTCCTTTATTTTGATCCTTGTCTTTTAGTTGTATATAATTTGTTGACAGTGCATACCTACACATACTTTGTGTATATCGAACCAACTGCATCCAATCTTTGTAACGGTAATAGGGTCTGACATACTCCATCAATTCAGTAACTTTTTCGTAATAGACCTTTATGCCATCCATGCAAAATAGGCCCAAACCATGTAATGACGATGGTGCTATGACAATGGTGTTATGCGATATATCCTCTCATTAACACAAAAATCAATGTTTATTGGAGGAAGTTCCTTGGGTACCCATTGTTTCCATAGATGTGTGTACCTCAAGGGCACCTCGATTTCGCCTATGCTCTCATCATCATAAGAACATGATCCCCCTTCAGCAAGAAAAAATTCCATGCGTTTACGGAATTTTCTTCTAATCTTTTGACCTCTAGTTCATCTCCCTCTTTTAGACCTACTACATGTCTCACTTTCCTCTTCTCTTCCTGAATTTCCCTCGCTCGAGGAAGATAGATCTAACAAATCCCTATTTGGTGGTACCTGCACTCCATCGAATGAGAGAGATAGTTACCAAAAATTCCTTGAGGTTTTTCATGGTCCATCAAGACATGGGCGAGCATAAATATAAGGTGACAAAGAGCATCTACAAGAGATCATGGACTTAGTAGAGGTTTCCCAAAAGATGGACTTAGTTTTCCACACCCTTCAGCTTGGCCAGTTATTTTTCAGACTTTTATTTGATTTCAAAAGGCATTGATAAAGCTAAGACGTATGTCATCTTATGTTGTCTTGTGACAAGAGAATCTTCTTAGGGGGGGTCTATGGTGCAAGAGAACCAAGAGCCCTTTGAGGCCACCATGACCATTTTGGGTCAATATTTATAATAAGGCCATGATGAGGCCATTTTGTTTCTTTTCATGAGTAAATAAGGTCATTCCATGTATTGGATCAAAGTTGTAAGGCCATTGGGCCATTTTTTGTCATCTTTAGGCCAACTGGGTCCTAAATAGGTCAACACTAGTCAACCCCTCTAGAGGTGGCCAAAAGTGATGAAATTGATGTAATTAATGGTTTTATGTCATATTTAGCATGTTTGAGGAGTCCTAGGTTGATGAGATCATTTGGTTGAAAATTGAAAAAGTTGTCAAAATTGCTCAAAAGTTGTTATGAGCAACTTTGCAATTTTGGTGCAAAAAGTTGCATTTTGTTTCCCAAACCTTGTGTTTTGAAGCCTTGGGTTTTGGGAACATCTAGAAGAGTCATTTTCTTGTTTCTTGGAGGTTGATTGGGTTAGTTGGTGGAAGGTTGCTATTACTTTTTATACCTGTCTATGAAATTTTTTGGACCACCTTCCTCAAAGACAATAGTCCCTCTGAGGTAGTTTCCATTTGGGTAGGCAGCACCTTGATGGGAACCACAAATTTTCTCAAATTCCCTTCAGAATATAACTTTCTAACCTTTCTAACCCCTTACAAATGATAAGGCCTTCTCTTGATCCATATAAAATAATTTGTTGTAGTTATACAAAGTTGTTTGTGATGTAAGAGCAAATTGTTGAATTCCTTGCAAGAAAGTTATTCGAATCAAGTTATTTAATTGATGAGCTAAAAGGCTCTATAATGAATGGTTCATAAGGCACAACTCTTTTCGTAGGTTTTGCAAATGGGATAGCAAGCTAAGTGGGTTTAACCTTGGAGGAAACTCCATGGATAAGTGCACTTGAGTTGGAGTCGTACTGGGATTGACCTCTCGGGAAGGCCCAATGCTTCACCTTTGTGAGCATCACCTAGATGCAATGAGTGCTAAGTGTTCCATTCATTCTCATGAGAGGTTGGAGTTCTTAATAAGGAGGCTTGTTGAGTTGTAGTAAGTGTGCTTTATGGATTTGATGTGATGAATTTTTTTGATGATGTGAAGTTGAGGACAAAAACCTTCAGTAGATCAACAAGAGTTGGATGAAAACCTAAGGGTGGATTTGCAACGGAGTTCACAATTGGACCAAATTTTTTAAGTCTCCATTGGAGACAAATTTGCAGGGGTTAAGGGTTTGATTCAAAACTAAGGTACTTCTACAATTTTCAGAATAAAGTTATTTTGATTGGAAAGAATCATATTATTGTTGAAGCATGTAGTTTAGTGTTGTGTCAATCAATTATTGTTTGGAGGCCAATTTGGAGTTGAAATCAAAAGCTACGGGTTCAGGTTTTGATATCCTCTAGCAATGTGTCCTAATGTTTTTTAACATAATCTAAGGTTGCAGAGCATTTGATCAAGGTTTGGTCAACAAAGGTGGATGCCCTAGGTCTGTTACAATAAGGTTTAACAGGAAAGTCACGTGATCAATGAGTTTTTCTTGACATTTGATCATTGAATTTGAATGTATTTGTGTTATAAGGGTTAAAAAAATGTTCTACTATCTCAATGGTCCTATTTCAACTTGGTGGTTGCATTGAATGCAAACAATTGTATGTTTTTTCATGGATTGTTATGTGTTGGTAGCAGTTGATAATTTTTATTTATATGAGTGATAAAGGAAGGATGTTGATATGAGTGAATCATGAAAAGGAATTCCATGAATGTAAGAGGTTAAGGGGAGACATTGGGGCCCTCTTATATTATTATTTGGTGGAACCATGAGTTTGAACTCTTCATATACACTAATTGGTAACCCTGATTTTTATAACGGTCAACAACATTAATTGTTTTGCAAACAAAGGGAAGGTTCTTGTGCATACAAATGTGTTATGAATGTTGGTGGATGGTTGGGATACTCATAAAAATTTTGAAGCCCAAACCACAAAGTTTATTATACCTTTCATGTTCTCTTAAGAGTCACTGATATCAGATAGTAAGGTAATGTATTAACAGTCTAATGAAGTTTGTGGCTTTCTCTTAATGTTGTGTCTCTCCATTAGAGATTGTGCAGACAGCATAGGGATGTTTGACAGAGTAAAAGGGGATTGCTTTGTGTATGATGGTAAGCCCTTTTAAGTATTGAGTGTTGAGTGAGGAGTGTGGTCAGATTTGTTTTTGATAAAGGGCTGGTTATTCTTGAAATTAGAACCAATGACCTTGTTTAAGGCAATAGTACAAATAAATAGTTGTTCTTTATATCTTGTTTTATGAACATTGGAGGATAATTGGAATGTACCTTGATTGGGAAATTGCTTGTATGTCTTGGTTATGATTAGATTTTTTGGTAAGGTTGATGGCCTTTGGAGCCATTTGGAAGGTTGAGTTGTGAACAGTTATGGAGACCGTATTGTCTTAATCCTATTTTTTATATCATAAAGTGGATAGGAAGATTCATGTTCCTTGAGGAGTAGAAGGTTGGGTATCTACAATCCTTTATGTAAGAATAAGGTGTTATTGTTGCAAGATTACTTTGAATTTATTTGATCCTATATGCATTAATGGTGTCCTATGAATGATTTGATAGATGATGTTATCAAGCAAAGATAATATTGTGATTGAGAGATACTTGTGAGAGTGTTTTTTTACTTTGACAAGGTCAACTAGGGTTTGAAATCTTTTATAAGCATAGCTAGGGTTTGAGAATAATTTTTGAGGTATTTTGTACCTAAATCTACATACTTTATTCTTCTTTATCTCAGAAATATATGAGAAAAATCATTGTGTTCATTTTTGTAATTCATGGGCAGAAACAAAGGAAATTTTTGTACGTTTTCTAGGGTTAGACTTAGTATTACCCATAAAATTATTTCTTTAAGGAGAAAAATCAGTCTTATAATCTGATTGTAATTCTGAGTTTATTTGTAGAATTTGTTATATACAAATAAAGTTTCAAATTTTTTGTGCCCTAGTTTTGAAAATATTGTTGTTTTTCTATTATCCCTATTTGGGGATATTACATACACATGGGTGTTGGATGCAAGAAAAACATGAAAGATGCTGAAGAAATGCAATTTTTTGCCCCAATAAGCCTTACCCACTCAATGTAAAAAAACATACTACCATTTCAACCCTGTTTAGTAAATTGGAAGGATTTTATAGTGGATATGAAGATTAATGGGAGCTGACCAAAATATAGCATGCGACACTTACAGTGGATTTGTTGGCGCTTGCACTTGTTCGTCCTCTTAAATCCTCCATTTTTCAATTTTTGGTTGGCTGGATGCTTTGTGGGTGGCTTGGTATTTCAATTGATCCTTGCAGTCATTATGCCTTTTGGATCGTAGCCCCAACTCTCCGCTCCTGCAAGCGCAGGATTCAAAAGAGAATTTTATATTTCAAATTTCAAATACAATTTGGGTCCAATTATTTCACTACTACAATCAATGTGTCATCTTTCATGAAATTTCCCAAAACACTATTCATTATGATCATATGGGAATTTCTAGGAGAGCTACAATAGTTGTAACATCATGAATTAAAAATATTAAAAAGTACATCATGAATTAATTATGTAATGGCATAAAAATTAAAAACATCATGAATTAATTATGTAACCATATAAGTCAAATATAATTCTATCAAGAAATCAATATCAAATAGATAATATAATCACATTTAACTTAGAAATTTCAATGTCATTGATCTTCTTCTTCATCCAACTCTTTGTTTGTATCATCCAATCCAGATTTGACATTGTAAGGATTGGTCATATCATCATCATCTTCATTGATATCAGTTTCGATAATGTCATCATCCACACGGATATCATCTTCATGAACATTAACTCCTGCATCATCATGATCTAGTTCCTCTTCTTCGACATCTTCGTCAGGCACATCATCAACTAACTGTTGATCTTGATCATCATCTTCTAGTTCTTCGGTATCTTCTTCTTCCACCACATTATACTTTATCGGCCTTCCTCTTGGATCATATCTAACAAATGACCAACCTGGTTTACCTGGAACCTCTGAGTAAAATACTTTCTCACATTGGCTTGGAAGAACATAGGGCTCATTTCCAACTCGCTCGATCAACCTTGTATTAACCATGGTAAATCCACTATCATGTTCAATAACAATTCTCTCGAGATCATTTCCATTCAATCGTAGCCTGTACCATTGGACGACAAACATAACTAATTTGAAGGACTTAAAGTCACACTCAAGTATATCATCCAAAATCCCATAGTATCATTTTTCTGAGACTTCTGGATGTATGTCACTTCTAGATGAAACATTAGTCACCTGAAAGACTGCAGTTATCCCAGAATCACAAGTTTTCTTCGTGTCATCCAACTTTTTGATTTGAAATTTATGACCATTGCATCACATAGCCTTGTGGTGTTTCACCTGCAATATGTCAAACATGTAAAAATTATTGCTTCATCAGTTGATAAACATATTTATTCTTGCCGAATGTATGCAAAGAAAAAAAACCCAACATATATATACATCAATATAATTGAAAATAATTAAATAATATGGGTGATTAATATATTTATACATATCTATTTATCTCTTAAACCATATGCTAAATCAATTTCCCTTGGTGTAACATTGGAATCTCCATTACGATGAGCTTCTTTAACCAATGAAGCCACACCTTCCCATGTTAATGTGCAACCAGATTGTTGACATTGTTCAATCCATACCATCATCCAATCAAGATTGTTTGTGATGTACAAATGTAGTGCATCCCACTCTCGATCAACTGTATCAAAAAAATTTGAAATCACAAACAATGTATAAGACCTTAATTTATAATTGATGTACCTGAAAACCTAACATCCCACTACCAATGATCTTATTATATTTTTTAAGAAACCTTTGAACTATATGTATCCAAGACCCATTGTGTTGGAACTATAAATTTTTTTTAAAAATTATAGTGATTTATACTCATAAGTTTCCCAAAGGAGCCCATATTTTGAATTAAAAATTGATATAATATCCTTTGCATGACATGACTTTCAATGATCACATTAGCCTTAATCATTTGATACCATGATTTTTTTCTAAGCCCAAGGATTTGAGTAAATAAGCCATATCGACAAGAGATGGTGCAGGTCTCTCTGATTCATAAATCATTATATATTCTTATAAATATTTTCCAGCATATTGGCGAGAGGTCAGGAATTTCATGCTGATCAGATTTCATATGAATATGTGCATCGAGAAGATACAATTCATGGTCTCGTCGATGAAGAAGTTCATCGGCAAGATGAGCATCATCATGAAGAGATCAATAGGTCATATCGAGCATATGTGTCTTATCGATGAAATACCATCGGTACGAGATTTTTCATGTCTCACCGATAAAGCATAAATAATCACATCAGCAAGACAAAACACTATCGAAATAAGGTTCTTAAGTCAACCTGAGCACATTTGTCTCACCCATGAAATATCATCGATGAGACACCCATCCTATCTTACCGACAAAACAAAAGCAAATACTATCGGCAAGACAATTGCTATCGGGGTGAGTTTGAAATGTTCCCCCAACTCTCCATTTGATGTTGATGGGATTACATCATTAAGAGTCTTGGCGACATACTTAAGATCAAAGGAATGAACATCGGAGAGACTCATAGTGTCGAGGAAACAGCTGAGTGTCTTAGTGATACATAGTCTCTTGCCAATAAAGAATACAAATGGGTCAAAGGATTCATTGGGGTGACTCTTGGTGATATCTATGCATTATGGATCAGAAGGATGAATTATGTGATATCGGTGAAAAGGACATAATGTATCCCTGATCAATAGGGTGCTCAATGAATGTTGGTTGAACTCGAATAAAAAGGATCGCCCAGAGTTTGAAATGTCATGCCAATATAAAGCACTTGATGTGATAGTGAGAATTTCAAAAAAATTGCAAACTCATACGTGCTCAGAGCTAGAACATTAATGGTGCCATGAACAAACAAAGAAGTAGACAATTTTTGAAGAGGAGTAATTGAAGGCAAATTTTGCAAAATTAGTAGCAGGAGAGCGAACGAAGGGTCGAAGAAATTTTATAGCCAAATATTTTCAAATAAATCGGTAAGTTCTTTGTGATTGAATTTCCTATTCTGTGATTTATAAAGAGTAAAATGGAAAGTACCAGCTCAAGGAAAACAAAGGGCAAGAGACAGGGTGAGAGTAGTCGCCCTAGAGGGAAAAAGCAAAAAATTGAAACTAAAAATGAGCCAGGGGTAGTGGAAAGGAAATTGAACCAAGACTTAATCGACCAATTACCTAGTTCAGGACCTAAAGCTAGGTGTTTTGCTCAACTTAGGGCAGAAGTAGAAAAATTGGAGGATAAGTGCAAACACATAGGTGATATTTGGACTCCAATTAAGGGATACAAGCTATTCATCTTTCTTTACCACCGAGGGAATTGATATGAACCAATGTGTAACCCTTGGAAGTTTAACCTAGGGAAATTGGTCTGCCCAAATGTGTTTGTAGATGCAGAATTGGTAAAAATGCTAGCTGCTCACTATGACCCAAAGCTCAGAGCTATTTGTGATCCATTGGGAAAACCCTTTGTACACATATCAGAGGTTGCAATCAGTGAGGTTTTTAACCTAGAGGGGGTATGTGATGAAAAAATTGTAAATCAGGAGTTGGAAAGGGAGTTTTGGAGAATGGATACTATATACAAGGGTTGGAGGTTACCATTGCACAGACTCAAAAAGGATGGCAACTCAATTCCATTAGAAGATAGTGATGACCCTCCATTTCATGTCGACATGTTTGAACCATACTTGAAGTATACATATTTTTCAGCAGGCCAAGTATTAGGGATGGAGGTCCTTGAGTACATGTCAATTGTGCCAATGGTAGTGGAAATAGATGTTCAATGCCATAATTCTAGACCTTTTGACTGTGCTTCACATATTGCCAAAGAACTTGATGCAGGATTAATGTCAATAAAAAATGGATCTCATGTTTTGAATTTGAAGCCCTATTCAATATTTATGCATATGATATTGTATTATGGATAGGAACTGAATTTGTGGCCTGAAGGGTTAAGAGTTTCAAATTTTGATAAGGAAGGAATATCATTACCAATACAACTTTGGACTGCCGTCTGGGACAACAGATTTGCTAGTTCTTGCTTTATACATTTTGAAGAATATTTTGTGAAGCCATTGTATAAATTGTAGAATGACCCTTGTGACTACTCACTATCTGATGAAATAAAAAGGTTTCTCAGACCTAAGGACTTTGATGGGACTTTCAATCACAATTGGGGGGACTATTATTGCTTGGAAGGTGCAACTATGATCAAGATATATGGTTTTGAGGATGCACCTTTTATCCTTCCCAAAATAGTACCTGACAGGATTGCCTACCTAGAGATTGCTAGGCAGTTAGATTATATAGATTTCATGAACCTAAGTTCTTTTGGAAAACAGACATTTTTTCCTAGCACTCTTTGTTTTGGTGACTTTACTGTGTTAGCAAGGGATGGATATGATATGGTTCTAAATAAATTGTTACAATACAATATGAAGAAAGGTCCATTATGGAAAGGATTTGATCTAGAGGGGTGTATCCTCTTTGTAAGAGATAAAATGAACTTGGGTGGGTATGATCATGTACCCTATCAGTATGATGATCTGATCAGGAATTTGGAGGAAGAAGAAGCAGAAAGAGTGGTTGAAGAATATAACATAAGGTTGCCAAATGTTGGAACGTTGTCTTCAGAGGAAGAAACATCTGGTGATGAAAGGCCCCACAGTACAATTAATAAAATTTCTAGGGAAAGAACCCAAGCTTACAAATGTCCTCCTAGGGAAATAGATGTTGAAAAGAATTTAGATACAAATGCAAGACAGATTGCATACAAGTTATTTGTAGTCAATGATGAATTTTTCAAAACTCAAGAATTTAAAGCCTTCTTGTACAATCAAAAGGGGAAATCAATAAGAGAATCAGTGGAAGATATCACACCACATAATGAGGGGCAACTATTAAGAAATTTGAAACTAAGTGTAGAAAAAGAAATGGAAAACATGACCCCTGAAAAGGGAAGAAAATTGCTAGAAAATGTAGGTGTCTTGATTTTTTTTGGGTTGGATTTAAATTTTGCTTTAGTTTTTTATAGTTTTTTGAAGAATAATAGTGTTAGATACAAACTCAGCCCTGAAGGTGTAATAGAGATATACACAAGATCCAGGTATAATCCTGATGAGGGATCACTCATGATTTGGGATCTGTACCCACCACACAAGAAATTTGTTGTGATTGATACAAAGAAAGCTTTTGGGCATGTAATGACATTAAAAGTTGGAGAATTTGATCCAATAATGACAACAGATATTGGCATTAATGTTGCCAAGTTGAATAAGGCATAGATGCGGATGTTAATTAAGGAGAAATAAATGTATAAGATGAACAATGAAAGATTACTCAGAGAGAATGATCGTTTGAAAGATATGGTGGGAATTGCCTTAGGACCCACTAAGAAACTAACTCATGGTGAGAGCTCCCAAGCTAAGGACAAGTAGGAAGAGTCTGGTGCATACTCTCAAGGCAAACATGACACACTTATTGCAATAATTAGAAAAAGGCAGGACAACTTGATGATCTTGTTGAACAAACTTTGGGGAACAAGTTCAGAAATCCATATTGTAGAATAGGAACATATAAGAATTGATGGTAGGATTCAAGAAGTGTCAAGAAATAATTGAGAGGGATGTTCCCGATAATGAGGTTATTAATACTACTAATGAAATCATGAGAAAACACAAGAGATTTCATGAAGAGATGCAAGGAGATGCACAAGGATTGGTTGAAGCCACAAAAAAGGGATTACCAACACTATCTGAAAATGGAGGACAAATGAAGGGAAAGGCCAAATGGGTTGATGAATGCAAGTCAATGTTGCAACAACTTCTGGAAACAGCTACAGAGAAAGACTCTCCACTAAATGAAGCTTGTGATTTGGTCAAGAAGATGGTGATGATGGATATAGCAATCAAAAATGCACTAGGAGATGTTGACACACATGAGCAACAGGATTACTTGGATCATTTTTCAAAATTCCATTTATGGCTAAACAAAGCCTAATTTCTATTTTGTTGTTGTTGTTGTTAAGCAAAAAAAATTCTGAAAGGATGTGTCCTTTCACGGTTTTTTTGTATTTATATTTGTTTTATAATGTCAAACAGATATAGGCAGATAGAAGAAGGATACAATAGATAAATTTGCAATGATGTTTTCATCTAAAAAGACTCAGATGCATGTATGAATTTCGATAAAGTTAATGAAGATATCTGAATTTGTGGCTTAATCTTAGTATCAGTCATTTTTTGAAGTTGTACAGTTATATAGTTGTCTCCATTTTGATACTTTTTTGTTGTTTAAATTGATATATCAAGCATATATTCAGTTTATCAATACAAATTTGTTGTATTTGTGTGATGTGGTTATTCGATTCTTTCAAGCAGAGATTAAATCCTTCTAATCAATCACAGTAATTGGGTAGTATTAATTGGATCAGTAAGAAGAATCACATAACTAGGATTGTCATTCAGTCTCAAGTTGAGTTTGTCAATCATTTATTTGCACGTTTATACAAGTTATAAAATAAATTTGTGTGCCAAACAGTTTGAATTATTATCATCACTAATTACACTTTTTTAGATCTTCATTAGACTCCATATACCCAACAAGGCATCGGTCTAACATTTTTATATTTTAGTTCATCCATTTTATTTTTTACATCTATTAATTGAACATATTTCTTACTCGTATAATTTATGTTAGATTAGGATTACATATGTTCACGTAAGATTTCCATTTGTGAATAGATCACTATGACAAAATCACATCATTCAATTCTACTCAGTTCACACAGGTAGACCCACCTAGGTTTAGCAGCACCTGAAGAGAAGAAGGTCTAAACTATTTAGCCGTATATGTTACCCTGAAACGTACCAAGATTTTGGAAACCTCTTGAGGTATTTTACCTTCGTTTTTGAGAGCTAACACATTATTCACACATTTCAAATTGAAGAGATATAATATATTGGCCAAGCAGTATCTATGTCATCTCGATCATGTTTTATGTTTATATTGGCAAGATACAATATATTGACACAACAACTAGCAAGCTTCACCGATAAAAACATTGCAGGAATGGCCTACGTGAATGAGGAAGCACATTGTAAAATATCACTATAGGCACATTGCATTCTATTTGTGTGTGGAAGATTTTTTCATTTGGACTAGTTCTCTGTTGTTTCTCTTCAAGCAATTGAAGGCAATGTAAAATGTATTCTAATTAATCTCCATGACCATCTTATAATTACCTCTCACTTTCCTCAATCTACCTTTCCCCATCAGGTACTCCCCTTCGAATTTTTTAATGGAGTTGGGATCCCAACTGTGATCTACACGGATCTTTTTTGCAAACTTAGAAAGATATTTAGTAATGTACACCATGGTCTGGTATACCGTATATCCCTCCACCGTAGAACCCTCAGGATGTGCTCTTTGTCTAACCAAAGCCTTCAAAAATTTCAAGTGCCTCTCAACCATCCACATTGACCTTGTGTGTACAGGTCCACACAATTCAATCTCCTCAACTTGGTGTATGAGGTAGTGTTCTTGTGCATTGAAAAATGTCAAAGGTAGACACTTTCGCATTTCACACATTAGACGAAGAATTTTTCTCTTTCAATAATTTATATCTTCTTTATGGATTTCTTTAGATGGTAGCCATCTACAAGTGATTCAAGGCACAAATATATTAACAAGATTTAACAAAAATATACAATATATTACATAACAAGTAAAAAAATGGCAAATATAAGATCTATACAACGAATCGAAAAAATATCGCTACTTACCTCATGTATTTTCCAAGATCATATATAGCTTGCTTGACATTGTTGTCGAAGTTGTCCAAGAGAGATAGAGGTAGAACGTACTACAACAATTATAAAATGATCTTTTCATTATTTTTCCAAAACTACTAAACATAATACACTGAAAAGTACATGTAGTATACAAATATATATAAAATATACCAAAATAATTACCTTAATGAAGGTATGCCAATCATGCATTTTCATCCCTAACCCAAATTCACCTTTCTTTTTTAAGATATTGTTTATTTTCACAGCAAATTTTGTGGAAAATCAAAAACATTGTATGACTTCTTTTATAGAATTGCTTTGCTACTCCATTAATAACCAAGGAAGGGTGCTTATATTAATCTAGTCTCCATCGCTATTTAATTGAATGACATTTTTCATTGCATGATTGGCTTCCTTAATGTCACTACAAATTTTGACAATTTTTTCTTTGTCATGCCCTCCATCCAATATTTTCCATAACGTTTATGTTATATTCTTTCTGATATGCATTGTATCAAAAAAATGCGCAATTTGTAGCTGCTCGTAGTAGGGCAACCTACTAAATTGTCTGGGATAACTTTTCAGTCCCTGTGGAAGCCGACCATTAATGCATTGATGACCTTCATGAAGCATATAAGTTAAACAAATTAACAAAGAAAATCATTTTCAATTATAGCATGAGTAAACAAAACACAATATAAAAATATAAATTCCAAACATATCATATATGATAGATAAAAAATTTGATCCGATGTATAACCTTGATGATAAATTCTATTATATTCCAACTTCCATAGGTGAGGTGTCATTCTTCATGGTTTTGATGTAGTCTCTTCTTTCCCATTGAAAAGATTTTTTTCACTAGTTTGATACTTATGATTTATGTGGAGGAAGTGCCTATACTCATCAAACACCTGCTTTCCTAAACTTGTTGAATGATGAGATTTCATCTTTGGACCACAAATTGAACATGCAAATTTTCCCTTTGTTTGAAGACCTGGAAGATCATATATAATTGGATTAAATATGTCAATTTTTATAATTATATATAATGAATAGATTATTTAAAAAACATGCATGATATCTACTTCATAAAATTAAATATCATTAAAGTGCAGTCGAACGTTATAACATACCACAAAAATGTGTTAGCCTTGGGGCATCATGAATTTTCCATACAAGTATTGCATGGAACTGAAATTGTCTTTGTCCTATTCATCTAGAGACGTCATACATAGTGACGCCTTCCATAACTTTAGTAACTCATCGATAAGGGGCTCGATATATACATTCATATCTTTAACTTGGTACTTACCTAGTTGAATGAACATAAGCATTACATTATTATTATAACCATTTTACTGCAATATATATAAATTAATGTACATGACTATTAAATGAAAAAAATATAAGTCATTATACAACAAATAAGACAAATGAGATGCTACTACATTAAAGAAAATTGATGTAAACAAATACCTAGAACAATCATTTCCAACATTATGTGCTCCCTCTTTATTGACATCCATGGAGGAATGTTAATTTTGATAACAAAAATAGGCCACACTGAGTAAATAGATCTTATCTCTCCAAATGGATTGACACCATCCGCTACCAATGAAAACCTGAGATTACGAAGTTCTTCTTTAAAGTGTGGCCATTTTTTCTCTATGTCCCTAAATGCAGAACCATCCACAGGCATTCGAATAATGTCATCCTCACTTCTATTATGTGCATGGTAATCCATAAATTGCACTAATCTTTCACATCTAAATAATCGTTGCATATGTGGAATAATGGGAATATAACAAAGAACCTTGCGAGGCACCTTTTTTGTTAGTTGATTTGTTTGATATCTACTGATATGACATTTTGGGCATTCTGTTGCAAATTCATGTTGTTTATTATATATAATATGATTATTGGGACATGCATCTATTGCTTGATACTCTATTTCAATATCTTTCATAATGGCAGATAAATCTCGATATGAGCGAGGTAAAATATTTGATGGTGGTAACAAAAATTCACCTATCAATCTACAACAACAACAAAAAAATTGTTAATATAAAGAATATTAATGGTACATATTTCATCCTTTATTTACTAGTGATGAACTAACAACAAAAATAGATGAAAAAATATGACATATATGACATACCTTAACATCTGTGAGATTGCTATGTTGGATAAACCATTCATAACCTTCAAGTTCACTAGCAACAATACAACAGAGAGAAGAGTTGTTTGGGGGCCTTCATAAAGGGGATTGTATGCCTTCTCAAGTATAGGTAAATCATGAACATCATCAAAGTCATCTCGATCATCATGATCAGTTGCGCCACTAAATGTGACATGGATCAATGTATTTGTACCATCATCTTCAACTGTGTTTTCTAGCGCATGATCATCTTCTTCCATAGGATCATTAACTTCATCTTCAATATTCATAGCTCCATGTTCCTCCGCTTGCAAAACCACATTCTTTGGGCCATGATAATCCATATCATGTGCCCTAGGGTGCCCCACCTTTATAATAATGATTGACACAAATAAACCATGATCATGATCAAGTGTTTTTTTATATATATAAAAAATGTTAAAACGATATAAACATTTACAAATTCAATCAATATAAATACATATAATGAACAACTTACCAATGGACGATAATCATGCCCCCCTTCAACATGACCATGTTGCCTACAATTTTTCTCAACTATTGCGATTAAAATTATTCTCGTCTTTAAGCCTTTGCAATTATTGCAAGGATAATAACATTTCCCATCGCCCTTACTTTTCAATTTAGCCCACAATCTAGCAAGTGTCTCTTCATTTTGTTTTGCACTAATATTATCTGACATGATTTTTCTTTACCAAGCTTGAATATTTAGATCTTCAAAAAATATCAAACTCACACTCCAATAATTTTTAATCATAGACAGGTAACAAAATCTAATAATTATGATATTTTGCACCAAAAAAATTTGGCATGCAACCACCCCTGCAAAAGGGAAGATAGCCTGAAGTTAATGACCCCAAAAAACAATTTAAAATGCTAATTCTAGAACTTATTAAATTCTAATTTTACTATGATTTCCAACCGTTAGACTCCTAAAATCAGAATATTGAACTTGCACAACAAAATCTGGAAATGAAATTCTGAAAATGCACAAGTCTAAAAATGAAATCTGATGAGATGTTGCTTTAAAATATGATTTTCAAACCTGGAACAAATCTGACTTCACAAATGAATTCTAGAAAAATACAATGACTACCCTCAACCTGGAGATATCTTCTTGAATTTTTTCTGATTTTTTCCAAGAAAATCATCCTTAGTTCTCCACAAACTGTCGCAAGTATAGATAAATTTTTGAGCTCACTTTTATTTATTAAAAAAAAATTCATTGAAACTCCGACGAATGGCCCACTAACCATATGTTGGCCACAATTTGACTTTATCTGTTTGTCAAAATATCGACGAAAAAATCAGTATCGTCGAAATTTCGACGAACGTCGGGCATAATTTTTAAAAAAAATTGAAAATTTCACATTAAATATCACAGGTACCCGACGATACATCTAATTATACATCTTTCATCAAAAAATTTCATCGTATTTTTCCGTCAAATGAGTTAGTGTTTGAACATACTTTCTAACATCCTTATAGATCTACGACCAAAAATAGTGTTCATTCAACAAATATATTATTTTATCTACCCCAAAATGTCCTACTAGTCCTCCACTATACTTCTCCTTAATCATATTCTCCCTCATCAAACTCCTTGGAATACACAACTAATTTCCCTTGAACAACAAATCTTCCTAAATGAAATCATCCAACCGCTAACTCTTATCTATCACTACTAGTTCCTTACATGCCTTCCATGCTTCAACAAAATATGGATCATCCTCATACATGTATTTTAGTTCCTCAAAACCCAATACATCTATCTTCATTTTTGTCAACAAATTCCTTCTCCTGCTCAATGCATCTACAAATTTATTTCACTTAGCACTCCTATGCTTCAACACAAATGTATAAATCTACAAGAACTCAACCCATCTCATATGTCTCTAATTCAACTTACCCTAATTGTTTGAATACTGCAAGGCTCAATGGTTAGTGTACAACAAAAACTCCTTAGGCAAAAAATAATGTCTCCACTTCCTTAAGGCTTGAATTATGGAATAAAACTCCTAGTCATAAATTGAATATCTCCTTCTAGCATCATTCAAATTCTCATTGAAATAATCTATCGGTCTTCCTTCTTGGCTCAATACTACTCCTATTGCATTTCCACTGCATTACAATCTGTAAACATCTAAATTTGACCACTTATATTTGGCCAAATTTACCCTTTTCATATAAATATCCTTTTAACCACATTAATTAAATAATATTGTCATCATTTGATTAATACCCCTAAATTCTTCTAAATGTCTAAGGTATTTAGTTAAATGATTAAATACCTTACCCTTTATCCCTTTCTTCCAAGGAATTAAATAAATAACCCACTTATTTAATTCCCTTTATATCCCATTCACACTTTATCCTAATTCATCTTCTAATCCCATCATCAAGGATGTGACACATCCCTAATCCATGATTAGGATGTGTCACATCCTCCAATTGTTTCAAGTTGGCTCCTAATCATCATTAACCACCTAATCCTCTTCTAATCCTTCAACCTTAATCTAATCACTTACCTTTTCTGGCATGTCCTTAATTCAACCTTTCATGGTACTTACCTTATCAGATTTCACCTCTTCCCAATGTGAATTAAAAATTCACACTTATTCCCCCCATGCATTTCTCTTCCCCATGACCTCTCATAGGTCACATCAAGTACATGGGACAAGGACCTCCTTTAAGAGGACCTTGTCTTATCCATTGGGTTCTTCCAAGTATGTGAATTAAAAATTCACTTTTATTTCTCCAACACCCTGTCCAATCCCTATGGTGACAAGAGTGGACTTTCTAAAAGTCCTCACTTGTCACTTTCAGCCCCACTTAGGGACAAAAAAATCTTTTTTGAGGAAATCTTCTCCAATCCCAAGGTAATTGCAAGTACCTTGGGACCACATGGTCTTTTCCATGTCACCTTGTCATTTTTCCATCTCACCCTCCACATGGCAAGATGTGAGGACTTGTGAGTCCTCAACTCACCACAACCCTTCATCTTGTCCATGATGGCTCAATCTCAGCCATCATTTTTCTTTAAATGGAGGGCCTTGGCCTCAAGTTAGAGGTTAAGATTTTGAAGGATTTTGAAGACATTATTGTGTACAAGTCATTATTGCAACATTCAATTCACTCAAGCCATTTTAAATTCTTTCATTTTTGCATTCAAGTCATATTAGCCATTTATTATCTCACCTACCATCTTCCATCATTCAATCACTTCCATTATTGCAAGCATATTGTCATCAAGGAGCATACATCAAAAGCATCTTCAAGGGCCAACCACTTTAACAAGCTAAGCAAGCAAAAGGTATAATAGTTATTGTTGTCTTATTTTGTGTGTTTA
>VCHN02000014.1:92123973-92329762 GCA_007115665.2 Sequoiadendron giganteum
AATTTCTTCGACCCTTCGTTCGCTCTCCTGCTACTAATTTTGCAAAATTTGCCTTCAATTACTCCTCTTCAAAAATTGTCTACTTCTTTGTTTGTTCATGGCACCATTAATGTTCTAGCTCTGAGCACGTATGAGTTTGCAATTTTTTTGAAATTCTCACTATCACATCAAGTGCTTTATATTGGCATGACATTTCAAACTCTGGGCGATCCTTTTTATTCGAGTTCAACCAACATTCATTGAGCACCCTATTGATCAGGGATACATTATGTCCTTTTCACCGATATCACATAATTCATCCTTCTGATCCATAATGCATAGATATCACCAAGAGTCACCCCAATGAATCCTTTGACCCATTTGTATTCTTTATTGGCAAGAGACTATGTATCACTAAGACACTCAGCTGTTTCCTCGACACTATGAGTCTCTCCGATGTTCATTCCTTTGATCTTAAGTATGTCGCCAAGACTCTTAATGATGTAATCCCATCAACATCAAATGGAGAGTTGGGGGAACATTTCAAACTCACCCCGATAGCAATTGTCTTGCCGATAGTATTTGCTTTTGTTTTGTCGGTAAGATAGGATGGGTGTCTCATCGATGATATTTCATGGGTGAGACAAATGTGCTCAGGTTGACTTAAGAACCTTATTTCGATAGTGTTTTGTCTTGCTGATGTGATTATTTATGCTTTATCGGTGAGACATGAAAAATCTCGTACCGATGGTATTTCATCGATAAGACACATATGCTCGATATGACCTATTGATCTCTTCATGATGATGCTCATCTTGCCGATGAACTTCTTCATCGACGAGACCATGAATTGTATCTTCTCGATGCACATATTCATATGAAATCTGATCAGCATGAAATTCCTGACCTCTCGCCAATATGCTGGAAAATATTTATAAGAATATATAATGATTTATGAATCAGAGAGACCTGCACCATCTCTTGTCGATATGGCTTATTTACTCAAATCCTTGGGCTTAGAAAAAAATCATGGTATCAAATGATTAAGGCTAATGTGATCATTGAAAGTCATGTCATGCAAAGGATATTATATCAATTTTTAATTCAAAATATGGGCTCCTTTGGGAAACTTATGAGTATAAATCACTATAATTTTTAAAAAAAATTTATAGTTCCAACACAATGGGTCTTGGATACATATAGTTCAAAGGTTTCTTAAAAAATATAATAAGATCATTGGTAGTGGGATGTTAGGTTTTCAGGTACATCAATTATAAATTAAGGTCTTATACATTGTTTGTGATTTCAAATTTTTTTGATACAGTTGATCGAGAGTGGGATGCACTACATTTGTACATCACAAACAATCTTGATTGGATGATGGTATGGATTGAACAATGTCAACAATCTGGTTGCACATTAACATGGGAAGGTGTGGCTTCATTGGTTAAAGAAGCTCATCGTAATGGAGATTCCAATGTTACACCAAGGGAAATTGATTTAGCATATGGTTTAAGAGATAAATAGATATGTATAAATATATTAATCACCCATATTATTTAATTATTTTCAATTATATTGATGTATATATATGTTGGGTTTTTTTTCTTTGCATACATTCGGCAAGAATAAATATGTTTATCAACTGATGAAGCAATAATTTTTACATGTTTGACATATTGCAGGTGAAACACCACAAGGCTATGTGATGCAATGGTCATAAATTTCAAATCAAAAAGTTGGATGACACGAAGAAAACTTGTGATTCTGGGATAACTGCAGTCTTTCAGGTGACTAATGTTTCATCTAGAAGTGACATACATCCAGAAGTCTCAGAAAAATGATACTATGGGATTTTGGATGATATACTTGAGTGTGACTTTAAGTCCTTCAAATTAGTTATGTTTGTCGTCCAATGGTACAGGCTACGATTGAATGGAAATGATCTCGAGAGAATTGTTATTGAACATGATAGTGGATTTACCATGGTTAATACAAGGTTGATCGAGCGAGTTGGAAATGAGCCCTATGTTCTTCCAAGCCAATGTGAGAAAGTATTTTACTCAGAGGTTCCAGGTAAACCAGGTTGGTCATTTGTTAGATATGATCCAAGAGGAAGGCCGATAAAGTATAATGTGGTGGAAGAAGAAGATACCGAAGAACTAGAAGATGATGATCAAGATCAACAGTTAGTTGATGATGTGCCTGACGAAGATGTCGAAGAAGAGGAACTAGATCATGATGATGCAGGAGTTAATGTTCATGAAGATGATATCCGTGTGGATGATGACATTATCGAAACTGATATCAATGAAGATGATGATGATATGACCAATCCTTACAATGTCAAATCTGGATTGGATGATACAAACAAAGAGTTGGATGAAGAAGAAGATCAATGACATTGAAATTTCTAAGTTAAATGTGATTATATTATCTATTTGATATTGATTTCTTGATAGAATTATATTTGACTTATATGGTTACATAATTAATTCATGATGTTTTTAATTTTTATGCCATTACATAATTAATTCATGATGTACTTTTTAATATTTTTAATTCATGATGTTACAACTATTGTAGCTCTCCTAGAAATTCCCATATGATCATAATGAATAGTGTTTTGGGAAATTTCATGAAAGATGACACATTGATTGTAGTAGTGAAATAATTGGACCCAAATTGTATTTGAAATTTGAAATATAAAATTCTCTTTTGAATCCTGCGCTTGCAGGAGCGGAGAGTTGGGGCTACGATCCAAAAGGCATAATGACTGCAAGGATCAATTGAAATACCAAGCCACCCACAAAGCATCCAGCCAACCAAAAATTGAAAAATGGAGGATTTAAGAGGACGAACAAGTGCAAGCGCCAACAAATCCACTGTAAGTGTCGCATGCTATATTTTGGTCAGCTCCCATTAATCTTCATATCCACTATAAAATCCTTCCAATTTACTAAACAGGGTTGAAATGGTAGTATGTTTTTTTACATTGAGTGGGTAAGGCTTATTGGGGCAAAAAATTGCATTTCTTCAGCATCTTTCATGTTTTTCTTGCATCCAACACCCATGTGTATGTAATATCCCCAAATAGGGATAATAGAAAAACAACAATATTTTCAAAACTAGGGCACAAAAAATTTGAAACTTTATTTGTATATAACAAATTCTACAAATAAACTCAGAATTACAATCAGATTATAAGACTGATTTTTCTCCTTAAAGAAATAATTTTATGGGTAATACTAAGTCTAACCCTAGAAAACGTACAAAAATTTCCTTTGTTTCTGCCCATGAATTACAAAAATGAACACAATGATTTTTCTCATATATTTCTGAGATAAAGAAGAATAAAGTATGTAGATTTAGGTACAAAATACCTCAAAAATTATTCTCAAACCCTAGCTATGCTTATAAAAGATTTCAAACCCTAGTTGACCTTGTCAAAGTAAAAAAACACTCTCACAAGTATCTCTCAATCACAATATTATCTTTGCTTGATAACATCATCTATCAAATCATTCATAGGACACCATTAATGCATATAGGATCAAATAAATTCAAAGTAATCTTGCAACAATAACACCTTATTCTTACATAAAGGATTGTAGATACCCAACCTTCTACTCCTCAAGGAACATGAATCTTCCTATCCACTTTATGATATAAAAAATAGGATTAAGACAATACGGTCTCCATAACTGTTCACAACTCAACCTTCCAAATGGCTCCAAAGGCCATCAACCTTACCAAAAAATCTAATCATAACCAAGACATACAAGCAATTTCCCAATCAAGGTACATTCCAATTATCCTCCAATGTTCATAAAACAAGATATAAAGAACAACTATTTATTTGTACTATTGCCTTAAACAAGGTCATTGGTTCTAATTTCAAGAATAACCAGCCCTTTATCAAAAACAAATCTGACCACACTCCTCACTCAACACTCAATACTTAAAAGGGCTTACCATCATACACAAAGCAATCCCCTTTTACTCTGTCAAACATCCCTATGCTGTCTGCACAATCTCTAATGGAGAGACACAACATTAAGAGAAAGCCACAAACTTCATTAGACTGTTAATACATTACCTTACTATCTGATATCAGTGACTCTTAAGAGAACATGAAAGGTATAATAAACTTTGTGGTTTGGGCTTCAAAATTTTTATGAGTATCCCAACCATCCACCAACATTCATAACACATTTGTATGCACAAGAACCTTCCCTTTGTTTGCAAAACAATTAATGTTGTTGACCGTTATAAAAATCAGGGTTACCAATTAGTGTATATGAAGAGTTCAAACTCATGGTTCCACCAAATAATAATATAAGAGGGCCCCAATGTCTCCCCTTAACCTCTTACATTCATGGAATTCCTTTTCATGATTCACTCATATCAACATCCTTCCTTTATCACTCATATAAATAAAAATTATCAACTGCTACCAACACATAACAATCCATGAAAAAACATACAATTGTTTGCATTCAATGCAACCACCAAGTTGAAATAGGACCATTGAGATAGTAGAACATTTTTTTAACCCTTATAACACAAATACATTCAAATTCAATGATCAAATGTCAAGAAAAACTCATTGATCACGTGACTTTCCTGTTAAACCTTATTGTAACAGACCTAGGGCATCCACCTTTGTTGACCAAACCTTGATCAAATGCTCTGCAACCTTAGATTATGTTAAAAAACATTAGGACACATTGCTAGAGGATATCAAAACCTGAACCCGTAGCTTTTGATTTCAACTCCAAATTGGCCTCCAAACAATAATTGATTGACACAACACTAAACTACATGCTTCAACAATAATATGATTCTTTCCAATCAAAATAACTTTATTCTGAAAATTGTAGAAGTACCTTAGTTTTGAATCAAACCCTTAACCCCTGCAAATTTGTCTCCAATGGAGACTTAAAAAATTTGGTCCAATTGTGAACTCCGTTGCAAATCCACCCTTAGGTTTTCATCCAACTCTTGTTGATCTACTGAAGGTTTTTGTCCTCAACTTCACATCATCAAAAAAATTCATCACATCAAATCCATAAAGCACACTTACTACAACTCAACAAGCCTCCTTATTAAGAACTCCAACCTCTCATGAGAATGAATGGAACACTTAGCACTCATTGCATCTAGGTGATGCTCACAAAGGTGAAGCATTGGGCCTTCCCGAGAGGTCAATCCCAGTACGACTCCAACTCAAGTGCACTTATCCATGGAGTTTCCTCCAAGGTTAAACCCACTTAGCTTGCTATCCCATTTGCAAAACCTACGAAAAGAGTTGTGCCTTATGAACCATTCATTATAGAGCCTTTTAGCTCATCAATTAAATAACTTGATTCGAATAACTTTCTTGCAAGGAATTCAACAATTTGCTCTTACATCACAAACAACTTTGTATAACTACAACAAATTATTTTATATGGATCAAGAGAAGGCCTTATCATTTGTAAGGGGTTAGAAAGGTTAGAAAGTTATATTCTGAAGGGAATTTGAGAAAATTTGTGGTTCCCATCAAGGTGCTGCCTACCCAAATGGAAACTACCTCAGAGGGACTATTGTCTTTGAGGAAGGTGGTCCAAAAAATTTCATAGACAGGTATAAAAAGTAATAGCAACCTTCCACCAACTAACCCAATCAACCTCCAAGAAACAAGAAAATGACTCTTCTAGATGTTCCCAAAACCCAAGGCTTCAAAACACAAGGTTTGGGAAACAAAATGCAACTTTTTGCACCAAAATTGCAAAGTTGCTCATAACAACTTTTGAGCAATTTTGACAACTTTTTCAATTTTCAACCAAATGATCTCATCAACCTAGGACTCCTCAAACATGCTAAATATGACATAAAACCATTAATTACATCAATTTCATCACTTTTGGCCACCTCTAGAGGGGTTGACTAGTGTTGACCTATTTAGGACCCAGTTGGCCTAAAGATGACAAAAAATGGCCCAATGGCCTTACAACTTTGATCCAATACATGGAATGACCTTATTTACTCATGAAAAGAAACAAAATGGCCTCATCATGGCCTTATTATAAATATTGACCCAAAATGGTCATGGTGGCCTCAAAGGGCTCTTGGTTCTCTTGCACCATAGACCCCCCCTAAGAAGATTCTCTTGTCACAAGACAACATAAGATGACATACGTCTTAGCTTTATCAATGCCTTTTGAAATCAAATAAAAGTCTGAAAAATAACTGGCCAAGCTGAAGGGTGTGGAAAACTAAGTCCATCTTTTGGGAAACCTCTACTAAGTCCATGATCTCTTGTAGATGCTCTTTGTCACCTTATATTTATGCTCGCCCATGTCTTGATGGACCATGAAAAACCTCAAGGAATTTTTGGTAACTATCTCTCTCATTCGATGGAGTGCAGGTACCACCAAATAGGGATTTGTTAGATCTATCTTCCTCGAGCGAGGGAAATTCAGGAAGAGAAGAGGAAAGTGAGACATGTAGTAGGTCTAAAAGAGGGAGATGAACTAGAGGTCAAAAGATTAGAAGAAAATTCCGTAAACGCATGGAATTTTTTCTTGCTGAAGGGGGATCATGTTCTTATGATGATGAGAGCATAGGCGAAATCGAGGTGCCCTTGAGGTACACACATCTATGGAAACAATGGGTACCCAAGGAACTTCCTCCAATAAACATTGATTTTTGTGTTAATGAGAGGATATATCGCATAACACCATTGTCATAGCACCATCGTCATTACATGGTTTGGGCCTATTTTGCATGGATGGCATAAAGGTCTATTACGAAAAAGTTACTGAATTGATGGAGTATGTCAGACCCTATTACCGTTACAAAGATTGGATGCAGCTGGTTCAATATACACGAAGTATGCGTAGGTATGCACTGTCAGCAAATTATATACAGCTAAAAGATAAGGATCAAAATAAAGGAGTGGCTATGTACATTGATGGAAGGCCAAAAGCATCAGGGAATATCGCAGGGTTTATAAATAGTACACGATTTGGGTCAACAAATAAGCAACCCAATTGCATATTCGAGGCACATGAGGGAAACTGTGTATTCGTATGTGTGATAAAATCAATAACTGTAGGGGAAGAGTTGCTAATCGATTACAATTTGAATCGCATAGATACAAACACAATTACTATGGGGGTGGTACATACTATATACCATTTTACCCAACCTCCAATTAATGACTCCAATATACCATTTTATTATTATATTTTTTTTCGTAATTCTATTGGTTTCATTTCGGTAATGTTTTTTTATATTTAATTTTTGTCACAACATGACATTGATCATAGGGGGAAGGATTCGGCCTAGAGCACAGATCATGATGCATCTTCAGGCACTTCTACCTGACAGGTTTACCTCATTGTAATTGTACAAATTAAATATGAGCAAAATGTTTTATTATTATGTTTTTTTTATAAGTTTATTGGGTTAATTTTGATAATGTTTTTAATATTCTTGTTGCAGTCGGATGATCGGGGAAAGGAACCAGTAGTAGAGGAGAGCATCCATAGGGAGGTGCAGTCACTATTATGCGATGATGGCATCGTATATTCTGCAAACCCTCTGGATATGATAAGGAAGACCCAAAAAAAATGGAATGAAGAAATCCTTCAATTGTTATTCATAGTGCCTCAAACAGATGATATAAGAGAAAGGGTTAAAATATTGACTGAGAGAGAACATAACTTGCAAGTAAGCTATCATGAGATCTTTAATTATAATATAAGTTCATTCATGGTTTTATATTTTGTACTCTTTTATGTCATGAACTAAAATATGTGTTGTTTTTACAAGATATTTTGTGTCCTCATGATGCTACTGGCCATGATCAAGGTATTGCAGGTGCTGCTCGAGGAGTAGAGGTTGGTACAAGTGTCAATCCTAATCTTCCTATGCATACATCACATCATCCAACCCATCATCCATGCCTATATTGTCGACTGGAATGTCAGCAACACAAAGAATGTAGGCATTAGGTAGTGCACCCTCTGGTAGCGAACACATGCTAGGACATGCATCAAGACATGTACCTAGGGATGCAAAGGCCACTAGTACTGGTGATATTTTAGTAACATTTCCTAGATTTTCCCATATTACTAGTACGGGAACATTTCCGGTCACATTTGTGGTGACCGATGATTTCGTTCCCATAAAGATAGAGAAGGTCCCAAGTACTTTAAAATGTTTTAATTATTATTATATATAATCCAATTGAAATTTACTTATTGATCACTCTTTTTAGACTAATGATCCCATGATAATTTTTCAGGAAATGATTTTTTTTATAAACATCTAAATGATATTACATTGGAGATCTTCGGGCCCACCATATGTACATGGTGGAATGCCCAAAATCAAGATTTAAAAGATGAGCTCATTAACCATTTAGTCGTGTTGTTCAGTAATAACACATTCAACTAAACCAAGGTCCTTAAGAAAAATTGGTACCTATCTAAAGTATGTGAGGGACCAATACAGGTCACATTTAGAGAAGAAAAAAAAGTATGAGTGTCCCCCCATGATTCCGAAGAGGGAGTGGAAGGACTTGGTGTCGGATGGAAAGGAGAAGACTGAAAAGAAAAAAGGAAAGACACCACCGGGCCAAGGAAGGTATGTGATACTATCAAAAATGTAATTATATACTGATTAATCTTTCTTTTTACATAATCTAACTCATTTCAAACTTTTCATAGGCTGCCTGATACATCAAAGGCAACAAAGGCAAGACTAGAAAAACACGGGTAACACAAACTTGGCTTTGGTGGTTATATGAAATTAGCTGCACAAATTGTAAGTATCAATAAATGAAATATTGCATCCAAATACTAAATTGCAAACAATTTTGGTTTTATCACACCATAGAAGAAAAATTCATGAACTTATGCAAAAATACAAGGCTCTGAATTCAATAGAGTGCCCACAGAAGAGGACTTGAAGATTGCCTTCTAGAAAGGCTATGGAGTCGTGGCTGAACGCCTAAGACTCTTGACTGGGAAAACACAAGCATCCACTACATCTGACATGCAAGTAAATAAACTCAATGAAGTTTATTTAAAATTGAATACTTGTGCAATCTATTCAATATTAATTTCCATCATGAAGTAATTATGTGCCTATTTGTTTTAAACAAGCAAGCAATGATAATACTGCATATGACATTGGAATGCAACTTGGTGAGGGTGGAGAACAACCTACAAATGAAGGTCATGGTGTGCATCTCGGTATTGGATGTATTTATGTGCTATACAAAACACAGTATGGATTAATACAATTAAACATATTTAATTGTAATTGGTGTATTAATTAATCTAACCTTTCATGTTTCAACTTTAGAGCATGTAGAACATGATCAACATGTTGAGCATGACCAGGCTAGACAAGATCAGTAACATGATGTGACCCCATCAGGTAAAGAGGACCACTCTAACGTTCTTTTAAACATATTTAATTGTAATTGGTGTATTAATTAATGTAACCTTTCATATTTCAATTTTAGAGGATTTAGAGGGTGTTCAACATGTTGAGCATGAGCCTATAAGACAAGATCAGGAACATGATGTGGCCCCATCAGGTAAAGAGAACCACTCTAATGTTATTTTAATTAATGAAATACTTGTAACAATAATAATAAAACATATCAATTTAACATTTCTTTGTTATTGCAGCAGAGCTCCCCTTGCAGTGGCCTCCATGTTGTGAGTACAAGACTAGGCATACATTAAGATCACGAGAAGAGGGTAGAACAACTCAAGGGGGGACAAAAGATTTAGAAATGATACTACACTTCTTCTTTATTTAGCTGCACAAAAGAAACAAAAAAAAAAAGATTTTAATCATATTATGACAACCATATTTTTGATAATATGTTAGTGAATGTTAAAAACTGATATTTTTGACAACCATATTTTTGATAATATGTAAAAACTGAAAGAATGAATGGTATATGCCAATGAATGAATGAAAATATGTTAATGAATGAATGTTATATGTTAATGAATGAATGTGAATATGTTAATGATTGAATGTTATATGTTAATGAATGAATGTTATATGTTATTAATGGATGAATGAATGGATGTTATATGTTATTAATGGATGAATGAATGATTAATGTTATATGACCGGATATGGGGAATTGAGAGTGATGTGAGGGGGAGGGGAGGGGCCAGATGAGCTTCCACCTTCACGTGGTTGGCCCTGTTAAGTAGAGAATATTAAACTATTCTCGAAACAAAGAGAAGCTCAATAAGGTAATGCACTTTTCAATATTTCATTATGCTGCACTTTCAAGCTTATGCAATTTTCATTAGTTCTCTTTGCTTCAATATGTTACCCTTTGTACTTATTTTAGTTTTTAACACATCTCATATGTTACCCTGGATGATAGCTTTTGTAGGGGAATCTATCCATGGATGGATCCCATGTTGGATAGATTCCTTCGAGAAATTGCGTAAGGTCAATACTTATCTTCGTTGCTTATTGGTTGAATCTTACTAATTCTTGTAAAGGTATAATTTGGAAGGACAAAAATCAATGAAAATGTTGATTGCAACTTGAAAAGGATTGGAAGGACAAGGCTCCAATCAGAAAACTCACCTAATTGCCCTTGTAGGCACAATGTATCATTTGGAAATTCAAGGATTAACACACATCAAGGACCAATTTGTGTTACATCCATGGATACAAGGCTTGAGCAAAGGAACAACATATTCTCAAAGGAACAATACTCATGATTAGTAGGGAACTTACTGTCAAAAATTAGACTTACAACCTCTTGTATGCTCACTATCTTTGATCACTCCCAACATGGATTACAATAGGACTCAAAACACATTCATGGATGCCACTATGTTCTTACAAAAACAGTTGCATGACCCTTTACAAGCAATGAAGAACTTTACATTGAAAAGCATCAAATTCTAAGGGATCACTGTATAAGAAATTAGTTTTACAAGATTGCAAGGTCACTATCATTATGATCATTAACATTTGTCAAGACTCCATGTTACTCTCAAAATATTCACATAATATTCTTTTTTTATGATTTCATCAGGGGGCCTTGATTATGTCGTGTTGCTGCTCTATTAAAAAACCCTCGATATATATATTTTTTCTGGTAACCATCACTACAACAATGTATGCCATCTAGTTACTAAACCATTGTCCATTGAACTAGATACAATAATAATATGCATGCATGGATTGAACATTTGTTGTATTGATTGAATTTCCCTGCCAAAAGAGGGAATTTGGCTATTCCTTTTTTGTTGAAGCTTAATTATTGCATGAATTGCCAATGCTGATGCATTGACCTTTTTTGTAATAGTGAATGTAGTCTTTTACAATCATACACCTCAAGAGCTGTTTCCCATTCAATGACTCATCAAGGTAGAGATCACTAAGAGATTCTAGACAGTAGATACAAATTTCTATTAGCAAGGCTATGGAGCCGTGGCTGCATTGGGCTTTTGTTGATTCTTCTATTTCATCTTCTTGACTCTAACTGCCCCTTTCTGGATTTACATCTTAGGCCTTTTCACACTCATGTAATTAAGAAAGTTAAATGAAATCATGAAGACAACAAGAAAATTATAACCTTTTTTCTACATCAGTTTCAAATAATTAATAGCAGTTGCATACAGGAACATAAAGGGTGACCTTATTCTATACACAACCTATACACTTAATATGTAAGGCTAGAAACAACAATCTAGCTTTGCCAACAATTGAGTACATACACCCCTTAAGTAGAATACCCTATCTCCTATTTTCCATAGCAGTGTGCAATAGCTTAGTGAAGTGCTATATGAAGGAAAAAAAATTGGTACAAAATCAATTGTAAATATTTTAATTGCACACATTTTGTTTGCAAATTTGGTTTTATTAAACTATGGAGTGATTTTTATTAAATTTTGGACGTGATTTTGATTTTGAGTTGACTTGTTTTGAGATTTGGAGATACTGACGCCTTATCAATTTGTATGCTCATTTCACAAGGAATAAGTTCCATCCTACCTACAACTATGATAACAATTGATTCTTTTGAATGCCAAATTTTTTGTATTGAAGTTTTTTTCTTTGATGTAGTGTTAACGGATGCAAACACATGTTAGCAAAGATTGTTGTCAAAGTAGTTCTTGCTATTGCAGATTTGGAAAGAAAGGATGTTAAATTGGATTTGATTAAAGTTGAAGGAAAAGTTGGTGGAAGGTTGGAAGATACAAAGCTGGTTGAAGGCATTGTTATTGACAAAGATATGAGTCATCCACAAATGCCTAAAATAATTGAGGACACAAAGATAGCTATCTTGACATGTCCTTTTGAGCCACCAAAGCCAAAGACAAATCATAAGGTTGAAATTGATATAGTTGAGAAGTTTAAAGATTTACGGGGGCAAGAAAGACAATACTTTGATGATATGGTTCAAAGGTGTAAGGTAATCAAGATCCGTCTTCTTACTTCAGAATCGTATCTATTGGTTTTTTAGTGTTGAATTTTCTTTATAATTTACTGAATAGTTTATGAACCATGCTATTCCTATTTTGATAATATCATTGTCTATAGTTGAATAGTCTTTTGGAGTTCATTTCTACCATAGTTTTGTCACTTTGTGAGTTGGGATCTTTTAGCTGATATCAATGAGATATCACTTCTGACAATTCTTTAGAAAAAAACACACTTTAGAGAAAATAAAAATGAGAGTAGAGTTGAAATGTTTTTAACATGATTTAAAGGTGTTTTTAATGCATGTAAATGAAAAAAATCAGTCAATGAACGTTGACCACAATTCGTCGATTTTGTTTTAAAATGCAATTTTTGCAATTAATTGTGTGGTTTTGCCCATTAATCGTGTTTTTTTAGTGAGTAATCTTTGCATTTTTTGTGATTAATTATGTGTTTTTGGTAATTAATTGTTGTGTTATTGATGATTTCTACTTATTTGGTTGAAAGTATTTGGAATTCTTCTCTGTCTTGGTAATCTATACATGCTACTGCAATAAAATCTTCTATAAAGTGTGCAAATTTGAAATATGTTCTTTATCGAGGATTACCATAAAGGAATAACTTGTAGATGCATTAATCAACAATAACAATAAAATCAAGAAATCATATAGACTTGATTTACTTGGAGAAATCCTTACACAAGAAAACTCCATTAGAGAAAGAGGACAAGTATGTATAAATTTTTGATGTACATGAGACAATGTCAACACACCAACACTTTGTGCTTTGACAAAACTCTAGCAACAACCATGTAACTATAAACAATTGTCTATAAATCATTCACTATTTTAGTCTCCCAATTCATTTATCTTGAAGTTTTAGTCTTCATTCCCCCTATCTTATTATTGGAATTTGATACATCTTTCATAAAGAGAGAATGATAAATCATCAGATCCTATGTAGATATGTTTACAACAAATTGATAATGTAGTTGCATATCAATTGTTGACAACATCAGAGATGTCTATTCTGGATATATTTTATTTTATATATGCTTCAATATCATTCTTTTATGTGGCAGCTGCATTAGAATTGACAATGGTAAACTCAAGTCACAATAATCCACCAAAATTGGTGAGATATATTCCTTAGAATGATCATTGACTTGTATATCTCTTTGATGTGAATTCCTTGCAAATTGTTTTTGGCCAACTCTCTGTTACTAGTGGGCATACTGTTTGTTGCATCTTTACATCCGTAGTTGTGGTTTACACTAATGGTTATGATAAGATAATGACAAGATTATGGTCTATTGTTGGTGCTCAATTTTCTCATCACGGGCTTCAAAGGAATAGATTTGTGACAACAATCATGATTATTTAAAATGAACATAGCCACAAGGATCCAATTAGAAAACTCACCCACACCAATAATAAAATTCATTCAAATGTATGTAATAGCATACATTTGAACGAATATTTATAAAAAAAAAAACTACAGGGTTTCGTCGCAATTTCGATGAACATAAACCGATGAACCACTAAAACTTCTGATGAATTTTCTATACATGCAATGATATTTTTGTCGTAATGGCATGCTTGACATCGTTGAAATTGCAACAAATGTTTGTTGTTTTGCGACACTTTCGAAGAGGCATTTCACATTGTGTTGTGGTTATTTTTCATCGCTAGATGGATGAAGTTTGCGTTGATTTTCTGACAAATAAAATTTGGTCGTGCAAGCGACGAAAATCTAGTGGTGAAATTTATATGTGTGTTTCGTCGGTATTTTGACAATAGTTTATTGATATGTCAACAAACATTCTTCAAAATTTGGAGTCAAATATAGTAGTGTAAGTTACAAAATTTGTCAAGTAGTAAAGGGGAGTAGTAAAAATACTGGATTGTATAAATCTTTGAAAATACCGTAGAGACCTTGGGAAGATATAAGCATGTATTTTATATTGGGATTACTAAGAACACATAGATGATATGATTATATAATGGTGGTAGTGGACAAATTTTCTAAGATGGCACATTTCATTCCTTGCAAGAAGACTAATGATGTTGAGCATGTTGTTGATCCTTATTTTTCAAGGAGATTTCCAAATTGCATGGACTACCGAAGAGCATAGTTTCAAATAGGGACACCAAGTTCATTGGATAATTTTTGAAGACATTATGGAAAAAGATGAAGATAGATTTGAAGTTTAGTTCAACATATCACCCACAAATAGATGGGAAAACAAAGGTAGTAAACATGAGTTTGGGTAGCTTATTGAGATGTTTGGTTGGAGATAAGGTTGGGAACTAGGACATAGTTCTACCACAATCAAAATTTTCATACAATAATTTAGTAAACTTAAGCACAAGAAATACACCATTTGAGATTGTGATAGAGTACATCCTAGAGGAGTTGTGAAGCTTAGAGACATCAGTATGGAGACTAAGAGGAGTGTAGAAGTAGAAGAATTTGCAAGATTCATGGAAACATTACAAAATTAGGTTTGGAAACACTTGGAGGATATGAACAAAAGTACAAGGAGTAGGAAGATGAGAAAATGAGACATAAGGAATTTTATATGGGGGTGAAGTTATGGTATATCTTAGGAATGAAAGGTTTTTAGTAGGTACACACCTAAAGAATATTGGACCATGTAAGATTCTTAGGAAGTTTGATTCTAGAAATGCATATGAAGTGGAGTTATCAGAGACACTTGGTATATCACCTATTTTCAATGTTGTAGAAATCTATGAGTATCATGAAGTACAATCAAGTGATTCTAACAAATAAGTTACCACATCAACCACCAAAGCAGATTGAGTAGATCTTGGATACCAAAATTGGAAGGAGAATTGGGGACACATAGTACACGGAGTACCTGGTAAAGTGGAAAGGTAGACTAGTGGAGGAATCATCATGGATTTCTTAGACTAAGGTGGAAAAATTTGGTTCTACCCTAGTCCCTAGAAAGTGAGGGACTCATTTTTCTTCCAACCTCGGGTGTTTGATGTAGGAGCACCCCTAGTTGTAAAGCAATCTTTATCAACCAAAAACATTTTATTTCTTACAGTTTAGTTCGTAGTTGTCTCAACAGTTTCTTCCACATTTTACCACATTGTCATTTCTTAACTTGTTAGGAAATGAAATGTATTGTGGATCTCCAAGAAAGTTCCCTTGGACCTAAAATTCCTTGAATGATGTTCCATTAAGCTCTACATGTTCCAAAAAAGGTCCACACAACCAATTTGAGCTAGATAGGCCTTGAATGCTCTGTTGAAGAATTGACAGTGAAATTTTGAGAGCAATAACTATCTTCAAATGAATGTAAATCACCTAAAATTTGGATATGTTGAATATGATCTCTTGTAAAATGTTGAATACGTGTGTTTGATCTTTCCTTGGAGTTTTAAGACCTTGAGACCGACACAGATCATAATTGAAGCTAGAGATTCATGTTTAAGATCATTTTTATTCCTTTGGGAATTAGTGAATCAGTTAGTGGATAAGTTCTTAGTTAGTAGTAGTTAGGAAGTAGATTGGAAGGTCATAATAAGGCCTACAAAATGATTAGGGCTCATTGGCCTGCCCTTGATAGCCAATGCAAAGTAGATAATTTGATGGATTAGAGATAAAGAGTGCACATTGTGCCATGTTAGATCTACAAGCTATAAATTAGATCTATAATACATAGAAGTAACCTAGGGTGTGGATTTCACCCATGAATTATTTTAGATATTTTTTATGTTGATAAGACATTTTCTAAATAGAAAGGATTCCTTTTTAGTACCAAGGAAAATAGATTTTAATATGACATACATTGGAATATTTATTATATTATTTTTATATAGTTAAATAATAGGTTAGTTAAAATAAATAAATAAAATATTAATTAATAGTCTTAAAATAATAAATTATTGTTAGTTTTTCATAAGTTATTCTCATAGGTAAGTTGATTTAATACAAGAAATATAATAGCTTTCAATGTGAATGTATTAAAATAATCTAAAATCATAATATCATATATCATTTTATTATCTGTGAACTATCACAGTATAGTTTCTATATAGTTTGAGTTTTGTTGCTCTACCATTTTTAATAACATCAATTTTTTTCTTCATTATCGTTTCCAAAATCAAATATCTCAACCATTTTTGTAATTAATTTCATAACTTTAATACTTATATCTAAATTAACCTAAGGATTTTAATTTCTCCTTAAAAAATATTTATGTTTCAAATTAAATTTCCTATAGATGCACAATAGAATTGTTAAATATGTTTTTTGTTTTTTATTGTTTTAGGACCCTTTTGAAAAATGGCTCACAATAAAAAAAACCCCAAATTTTTGAAGGAATGAATGGTGGGATTTGAATAATAGCACCTGGAGGAGAAGAATGCAAGATAGATATGAGAAACTGAACCCAAGGAAAGATATTAATGAATCATGGTATGGATGGTGAGGGAAATATGTGTATGAGGTAGACTATCATGATTACAATGGCTAGCTAGAAGCAAACAATCAAATATATGATGGAGGTTGGAACCAAGATCGGAAACCTAATATTTTTAACAAATGGAATCTACAAACTAGGGAAAATGGATCCCCAAAGATGGTCAAATGGATATAGGCATGAATAAAATCCTTATTAAACCTAATCTAGTCATACGATGCATCTCCTTTAATTTGAGAAACAAAATCATAGAGAAAAATGTTTCTTTAAAGGAATTCACCTTTTTTGTTAAATGGGGAGGTGATTAACTTTTTTTTTTATGAATTACAACATTGGTGTGATTTAAATCATGGTAAATATGTAACCTTGAAATCCCTTCCGAATGGTTCCTTTTTAGTGGAATCCTGACCATAACGATCAAAAGAAGTATCCCAAATGTAGGACCATATATGATGGGGGCATCTATATTGTTTATTAAAGATTGAGAGCCAAAATTTAACCTAATAAGAAAATAAATCATAGAAATCTATGTTTGGATCAAACTATACAATTTATAGTCTTGATATTGGGATTTGGAAACCCTCAAATTCATTAGAGATCAGATAGGGGATTTTATTAAGGAAGATGATAACTTGGAGGATATGAATTATGGAATGTATGCTTGGATATGTTTAAAAAAAAAACCCTATCACCTATCCCAATAGAGGTATATTTGTTAATGGATGGGGGTGTTTGGTGACTAAATATTGAGAGAGAAGATCAAATGGTGATCTATCCATTTTGTTTATCAAAAATTCATATCCATGAAGAATTTAATTGAAAGAGGAAAGGTATAATGTCAAGTGAGACATAAAAAGGAGAAAAAGGGGGATATAAGGTAGAAATTGGGCACCTTCAAAAGAGGAAAGCAGTAGAAATGGATTAAAAGCCTTGATAGATGCTCTAGACAAAGAGGATTTTGATCAAAAAGAAAAATAAAACTTGAATATGGCTAGAGGAACCCTATGGTTGGGGAAAGCAGTAAAGAGGCAAAGCCAACACCTATTTTGAAGGAGGAAGAAAGGGGTAACACAATAGAGAAGATTGTTGAAAAGGAAAGAATACCATCTACACACAAAGACTAAGATAGAGAACTGTCTAACCTACTAGACATTGGGTTCTAATTGTTTGAAGGAATACCCATAGGAGATAAAGATACTTGTCCATTGGAATTACTAGTGATGAAAAAGAGAAAATACACAAACTAGGAGGAGGAATGTGAATTTGAGGAAGAAAAAGAGGAAATATTCAAAGTAAGATCTATAGAATAGTTCCAATCCAAGTAAAAAATCCAAAAACTAGGAGAAAATAGATAGAGGGGAAGGAACACTAATAAGGAGAAATTGGAAATTGTAGGGAATACCAAGGTCCAAAGGAAACTAATATCAAGGAAAGGAATCACCCTTCTCAGGTCGTCATGAGGTCCTTAATGTGGAAAGTTAGGGGTTGCAACGTCCTTAAAAAAAAGTGCTCGATCAAGAACCACATTGATCAAGCAAAAGTTGATTTAATTCTTCTACAAGAGACTAAGCTAGATTAGGAGGAGGAAAATAACTTAATGGTTAGATGGAAATAGTGGAAGGGTGTATTTGAGGATTCTTAGGGCACATCCAGAGGGCTAGGAATACTACGGAATTTTAATTTAACAATGGAAAGTGTGATAACTAACCAATTTTTGTAGCTAGTCAAAATGAGAAATAACTAGTTATTGGAAGAAATATTTATGATCAATGTATATGGCTCAATAGGGATTGTGAAGAAAAGGGATACTTGGAACCAAATTATACGCACTAAAATCTTTGGATAGGAAAAAGATCTTGGTGATATGATATTTCAATGAAACCTTAAATAAATTAGAGAAGTAAGGAGGTTTGCCACGAATGACCCAAGTTCAAATGGACTTTCAAATTTTTTTAGTGGTAGTAATATGCAAGATGTTATTTTGAAAAATGATACCTATAATTGGAACAATAGGAGGAAGGGTTTCACAAGAATTGCAGAAAGACTTGATATATTATTGTTGGTTGGGGATTGAGAAACTATTCTGGCTACCTATGAATCAACTATTCTTCCTTTCTCTGGATTAGATCATTACACAATTACAATTCAATTATTTCCATATAAGATTCCAAAGAGACACCCATTTAAATTTGACAATATATGGCTTAGGGACCAATAATTGAAAGATAAATTGTTAGAATGGTGGTCTAAGGCTTCCAAAATTAATGGATCCAAGTTGTTCCAATTATTAAGAATACTTCTTCATATAAAAACCCAATTAAAGTCATGAAACATATTACATTTTAAGAACATATTTGAAGAGAAAAGAGGCTTGAAGAAGAGATTGCTCAAATGAATGAAATTGTGATCCAAAATGGAATAAACTCATATGACTTTAAAAGAGATAAGGTAAGAAACATTTTAGAAATTTAGAAGTTGAGAGGAAACTAATTAAAACAAGATGACAAAAACACAAAGTATTTTCAAAAAATAAAAAAATGTAAGAGATACAGTAACATAATATCTTAAATAACTAGCTTTAAGGGTGTCATGCTATAAATGGTATAATAGATTAGTAAAGAAACAATAAAATGTTTTGAAGAACTGTTGAAAGGTCCACCCCAAAAAATCACCAAGGAAAGAGTTTTGAAAAACATTCCAAAATGAATTAATGTAGGCCAAAATGAGAATCTCTTCCAAAAATTATCAAAGGAAGAAGTCAATAAGGCAACCTTTGAGCTAGGCTCACAAAATGCTCTTGGCATAGATGGCTTCCTTGCTAGTTTCTTTCAAGCCTTTTGTAACATAACTAGAAGTGATCTAATCAGGGAAGTAGAAGAATTGAGAAAGAAGACTACTATTTTAGAAGGCATAAATAACACCTTTCTAGCACTAATTCCAAATAAGAGCAAGATAACGATGATGGATGATTTCAAGCCTATTTATTTACGCAATACAATATACAAAGTTATGAAAAAGGTAATGAAAACATAATGAAGGAAGTGTTAGTAGACATCATCTCAAAATAATAAAGTGGGTTCATCCCCCAGATGATCCATATGAGAAGGAATAATTTCAGCACATTTAGTTATACATACAATGAGAAAATCCATATCAAAATGAATGATAATCAATCTAGACATTAAGAAGGCTAATTATCAAGTGGAACAACAATTCTTGTTAGACATGATGGATAGGTTTGGTTTTTGTAAGGAATGGATACATGGGTGAAATATTTATTTATGGGCCAAGGTTATCTATGCCAGTGAATGAGACTCCACATAATTTATTTCATCTAATTGAGGGATAAGACAAGTGGACAAGTGGACAAGTGGACCCATTATCCTTGTTTCTATTCATCATCATGGTTGAAGTATTGGGTAGAAGTATAATAGAGTGAGGGCTAAAGGAGAGTGGGAATGAATCAAAATTTCTCCAAGGATTGATCCAATCACCCACCAACAATTTTCAAATGAAATAAAGTTTTTTGGGGTGGCAAGTAGAAATGAGGTGAGAACAATCAAGAAAATAATGGACATGTACTAAATGCCATTAGTAAAAAGATAAATTGGAAGAAATGTGATGTGTATTTTTTCAACACTAATATGAGAAAATAATGAGACATCTCCAAAATCCTTTCGATCAAAATGCCCAAGCTCCCTTGTAATTTTTTGGCAATACCACTCTTTGTAGGTGCCAAAAAATAAGATTACAAGATTATCTAGTGATTAGTTGTAGTTCTAAATCAGAGACTTGGAAAGGAAAATGGCTAACCTCTGTCGAAAGGATAATAATGTTGAAAGCAACAATTTCAGAAATTTGAATGAACTCAATGTCTTGTATGAAACTACCGAAGAAAGTTGGGGAAGTAATTGAAAAAATGATGAGAAAATTCTTTTGGAAAGGTAGTTTTGAACAAAATAAAATACCACTCATTGATTGGAATAATATTTGTGGTCCTAAGGAGGAAGATGGGGTAGACTTGTGAAAATGAACAATAATGATTATGGATTTGGGAGAAAAACTTGTTTGGAACATGTACAATAGAAATAAAAAAATGGGTGGAAGTACTGCAACTAAATACCTAGACTCACCTAACCCTACAAGAATTTTCATGGTATGTGTAGACATATGAATTTGACCTCTCCCATAAGGTCAAATTAGTCCCCTTTATTCATCTATCTCGCATTCCCCATCAGTGTTAATTAAATGATTTATTTAATTAATATTTCCCCTTTCTCTAATGTTCCTAAGGTATTTAATTTAAATAATTAAATACTTTACCTTTATCCCCTTTCCTCTCTAAATTAAATAAATATCCCAATTTGTTTAATTTAGTCATTTTCCTTTATGAATTTAAATCAATATTTAAATTAATTATTTTCTCTCTCCTTGTCCCATCCTCCATAATTCTTCCTTAATTTGGATTAATTTAATTAATCTTTGATTAGGATGTGCACACCCTTAATCTGGATTAATTTAATTAATCTTTGATTAGGATGTGCACACCCTTAATTTGGATTAATTTAATTAATCTTTGATTAGGATGTGCACACCCTTAATCTGAATTAATTTAATTAATCTTTGATTAGGATGTGCACACCCTTAATCTAGATTAATTTAATTAATCTTTGATTAGGATGTGCACACCCTTAATCTAGATTAATTTAATTAATATTTGATTAGGATGTGCACACCCTTAATCAAGATTAATGTCACATCCTCCATCTTTGTCCACTTGTCTTAATTATTAATTAACTACCTTAATCCCTTGTTTGCACAACCTAATTACTTGATTAGGTCACCCTAATCCTTATGCCATTTATGGCATACCCCCAAGTCAACCTTTTATTAAATTCTTTCTCCTTTTGGAGAAGACAACCCCTTCCCAATGTGAATTTTTAATTCACATTTATTCTTCTTAGGCTCTTTAAGGAATTTTTAATTTCTAAAAAGTCTCATCACCCACATGGGGACAAGGACCTCCTTTATGAGGAAATATTGTCCATTCCTAAGGTACAATGAAGTACCTCCACCTCATGTCCTTCTTGACACCTCACTCACCACATGTCAAGATGTGAGGGCTTGTGAGTTCTCAACTCACCCTAGCCCTTGATCTTGTCCAAGGTGGCTGCATCTTGACCCTCCATTGTTTAGTGGCCTTTCCCCTAAAATTAAAGGAAATTTCCCTCATTTGCAACTTAGAACTTTGCAACATATGAAAAATCAAGCATTCAAGCACACTTACACTCTCAAGCATCCACCATTGCTACAACTTTTGAGTTCATTTTGCATCCACATTGTGCATCTATCCAAATACCAATTTGCACCATTGCATTCCTCATCTCATCCATGTCATTTTGCATCAAGTTTCATGCTATTTTCCATTGAGAGAAGAAAACAAATCAAATGATCAACAGGGCCAACAAACTCATCGACTTGGAAAAGGTATAACATTCTTTCATCTTTCATTTTGTTCAAGTTCAACTAGGCCAATCTTGAGGTGTTGTTTGTGTTTTTCCTTGCTTGAATTTCATTTCGTTTTGCATTTTAGACTAGGAAAATTCACCTGCACACATTTATGGCATGCCCAATGGAACCCACATCATAGGTCTATACTTTTACGTTTTCTGTTGTTTGAGTTTTTCAAGTTCCGACTTTACACACAGGGGTGAAATTGCCCTAACGTGCGAACTTGCTCCTTACAGGGGCAAATTTTCCTAGCTAGAGGGGTGAATTTTCCAACAAGGGTGAATTTGCTTCTCTAGATGGGAAACCTTGCACATTAGAGGGGAAAATTTTCTAATTAGGGTGAATTTTCTTCAATCAAGGGAAAACTTGCCAGGAATTTTAGAGACAGGCAAAGTTGATTGCTCATAACGGGTGAGTTTGCAACTTACAGAGGCAAACTTGCTCATCTAGAAGGGAAAATTTTCCTCACATAGAGGCAAATCTGAGGTGAATCTGAGACCTTAATCTTTAGATTTCAATGTCATTTCAATTTTGGTTTTATGTACTGACCCGCTAACTTGTTTGTTTGTGAGTGTCCCTAGTTTTTGCTAACATTTTGTGTAGCTGTTTCTCGTTCATCCAAGACTGGTGGTTGCAAAATACTAACACATTTTCTACACAACGATCGGTCCAAGACCTTTTAGTTAGTCTATCTGTCATTTTTCCATACTAGCTAGGAACATGTAGATTAATTAAAGGGCCAATGTACACTTAGTTTTCATGCTTGTGAGTGGACTGTTGACAAATGCAATCCCCTTGCACCATTTGGCGATCCTGGGTGACAAGAAATTATAGTTGATTCTAGTCCAATCGAGTCTACCTAGGAGGTGCTAGTGCATCTAAGCTCTCCCCTTGTGCTACGTGTAAGCCTAGGGACCAGCTGAAACATCTAGTATCTTCTTCCTTTAGTGGGACCTTCTTGAGATTTCATCACTCAAGGGACGATTCCAACCACGTACTACCCACGAGGTATATAAAGGGGGGAGAACGAAAGTTGTACCCCAATCCAGTCACATCATTTTTAGCGAAACATCGAAGCCAGGGTGATACCTAGATAAGATGTGCAAAGTTGGTCCGAGTTTACAGTACATCGTTGGGTCTCCCGAATCATGCTTGTGATAGGTTGGTGTTCACGATTGTGCCTCATGTACCTTGAATATATCGAGGACACCCAAGATAGCCTAGATAGAGACCCGTGTTTCAACCACCGCTTGGTGTAGTGTAGGGGATGTAGACCATACCCCGAAGTTACTCACCATGTACTCCCTTGGGTTGAGATAGAAATCCTTGTGGTGAACTATGATAGTCCTCGAGTGAGAGCATGAAGGTGAGCTTGTGGCATCTGTTGATGATCTTGTGCCATTGGAACACTAGCTATCCACCTTAGCGAGAAAGGGTGCTCCAGAGAACCACCTCGGTATCATGGAGTATTAGCCTTGGGTTGTTTGCTCAAGGTGGTGGGCATACATCAAGTTTACAAACCCATATCACTAATTTTAGGATCGTGTTGTCTGACGTGTCTTCTTTGTGCAATACCAGTGCTTTTCTTTTCAATTGAGTTAGTCCAGCCTTCTGTTTGTTGTTTGTCATGCTTGTTGTCTTTTTCCATAGTTAGCCCCTGCCTTCAGAGGCGAATCTGCCCCTTATATAGGAAAATTTTCACTGTAGATAGATGATTTTGCCCTGCAAAAGGGCACTTTTGCATCTTGGTCCAATCTAGGTCATCCGTTTAGGCAAATTTGCCTTTGTCAGAGGTGAATTTGCTTATGGGTCACTTTCTTAGGTGACCCCATTTTCACCCATTCCTTGGAACATGCGAGTTTGTCCATCCCTTCGGTGATTCTCTCAGTCCCCATCAGTCAAATTTGCCCCTTCTCTGAGAACAGGCAAACTTGCTCCTTTGTTAGTCGAACTTGCTCCTTTGTCAGGCAATTTTTCTACTTTTTTGGGTGAAGTTTCTCCTCATAGGGGCGATCTCACTTTCTCATTCCAGTCTGGTCCATTGTCCTGTTAATCAAATTCACTCGTTCCTGGTGCATAGGCGAATTTTCTTATTACAGGGGTGACCCAACCTCCCCTTCAAATCTTCCGTCCATCACCCTATTTGTCAAATTCACCCGTTCTCTTGGGATAGGCAAAATTTCTTTCCCATTTAGGTGTCCATTTGTCTATTCATTATCTCATTCTCTGTTCGAGTCCTCGTTTGGATCCATTTAGGTGATCCCGATCTCCGTTCGATTCCCTGTTTGGATCCGTTTAGGCAAATCCGTTTGTCCGTTCGTTATCCCATTCTTTATTTGAGTCCCCATTCAAGTCTGTTTAGGTGAATCTGTTTGTCTGTTCATTATCTCATTCTTTGTTTGAGTATTTGTGCGGGTCCATTTAGGTGAATCCATTTGTTTGTCCATTATCCTGTTTTCCATCCAAGTTCCCGTTCGAGTCTGTTTAGTCGTAGTTGTCATCCCATTAGGCAATCTTGAAAGTCAAATCTGCCTATTCTTCAGTGATTTCAAGGTTTTATGAAAACTTGGTAGTTGTTTGGGTGAACTTGTCAGCTGTTTAGGCGAACTTGTCAGCTATTTAGGCAAACTTGTTAGCAGTTTTGGCAAAATTGTAAGTTGTTTGGGAAATTTTGCTAGATGTTTAGGTGAACCTGCTTCCAGATAGGTGAACTTGTTGAGCAGATTCGCCTGTTTCTTATGCCACTAGTTAAGTCTTGGGTGAACCTGCTTTCTCTGATAGGTGAATTTTCTTAGAAAATTCACCTGTTTCCCGTGTCACCTAGGTCTTGGGTGAATTTTCCATCCTGAATGGGCGAATTTGCTAAAGACAGAGGTGAATTCGCTCAGTCTAGATAGGTGAACTTGCAACCTATAAAGGCAAATTTGTTATTTACAAAGGTGACTTTGCTTCCCATAAAAATTCCAAAATGTGAATCCTTTTGGCCACTAAAATCCTATTGTTTGTCGAGTCATTTGCCACGATCAATTTTTTTCTATCATCATCCATCTTCCCAAAATCATCATTTTCGCCCGTCTGTATTTTCCAAAGATCATCATTTCATCGATCAAATCATCTAGGAGTATCTTAGAGCATCCTTAGATCACGTATCCACCATCGGTTCATCAATCCAAATCCCCTAGACTTCATTTTAGAGGTTTTATCCAAGTTGTCTTAGGTGTCTGATCTCGATCGTCATCATCTATACCTGCTTAGGATTGTCATCCATTTTGAGTCAGTAAATCATCTTCGACCCAATCAATCTAATTCCATCTTGGGGTAGATTTAGTGTCGTAATCATCCATCTTACAGTTCAATCTGACTAGTCAATACCTTACATCATCTAATCAAAGCTTCTAAACTTAGTTTAGAATCGATTCCACCAGTCCAATCTAACTAATCATCTAATCCAATCAATCACGTCATCTCATTGATCAATCTTATCCAGTCCAATCCAATCCAATTGCATACTTTATCCATCATCCAATTCACTTCAATCAATCTCTCGTCCAATCCAACCAATCCTTCACTTATCACTTAGGTCATCCTCCTTTGCATCCTAGGGTGTAGCATCATCTCTGTCGTCTGGTAGTTTTGCACTTTCATACCCGTTACCACATGATCGCAAGAAAATAATCTCATGGAAGATTAATAAGCTCAAGGTGCTTAGCCTAACATCCCTCAAGATCCTAACAATGGTGGTTCATCACAATCGAATATCGAGGTCCAAACCACATCACCTCCTACTGACGAAAGCATGGTTAACCAGCTTGAAGTCACAGTTGATGAATATCTCAATAATCTCATCAATCTTCAAATGATAGATCATCTCCTTAATGAGCGTGGGGATAAAATACTCAATACCTTGCTCATGAAGGGTATCAAACCACCATCGAGATTCGAGTTATGAAAATTTTTCAACACATCACCTCTTGCACCTCCTACGCCTCAAGATCCCCATAACTCATAGAATCTCCTTAGGAATGCTTACATCCCTGAGGGTCCTCCTGTAGATAATTGGTACTATCCTGGGTTCGGTAATGCCATACTTTATTAGGTCACATATCCCCCTTAGATTCTAATCATGGTAGTAGGAGCATCACCTGATCCAAATGATCCCCTTGCATATGGTATACCACAAAGTATTCCTCTACCACCATCTCCAAATGTCCCTCAAGGTTTGACCTTAGTACCATCCATACCACTGCTTCCATCTAATCAACCCGATCAACCACTGACCAATGCTGGGGGCAATCCTTTTGCTATATTATCGCCACTTCTAGGATCAACACCTTCTTCCAATCTATCACCACCTCTATTTATTCCTCAACAACCACCTCAAATTAGCATGCCACCTTCTCAACCACTACAAGGTCATCCTCAACAAATACCACAACAAACCCCTCAACCCATTTTAATTCAATCGCAACCAGTCCAACAACAACAACTGCCGCAACAAAATATCCCCATGCCTTCACAACAACAATAGCCACCCTCGCATTAGCAACAGGGTAATCGATCACAATCCCCTCATTAGCCTCAAGGTCCTCCCCTTCAACAAATATCTCAACAAAATCCATCCTTCCAACAACCGCAGATCACTCAACAACCTCAAATCCCAACTTGACCTCTTTATCATCAACCTCTTCAACAACAACAAGCCCCGACACAACCTCAATAATCACACTATTCCATTCCTAGCAATATGGCTTAGTACCTATACCATCCACAAAGCACATTCTATGCACAACCTACTACGTCCAATCCCAACCCTGGTTATGCCTATCATAATCTACAACAAGCTCAACAAGAACCATCGTATGCTACCGCTTTGCAACTGCAACAAACCATTTCCTATCAACAACCTACTTTGCAACAACCTCCGTATGCATCCCAACAATACACCACCTACAATTATTAGTTCAATCCATATTATGCCTCGCAACAGCAACCATCTTACCAATAACTGTCATACCAATAGGGTGCTTCCACCTCATATTATCAAGCACTTTCATCATACTAGCAAGGGGGTCCTTCTTAGTATCATCAAAATCTTCCATCCTACCATCAATTCTACACCAATGTGCCATCACAATCTACCTACGCCAATCAATATTAGTCGATTCCTTCATATATACCTCCACCACCATCATATGATCAAACTACATCTGCTCCATCCACATCTTACCAACAATATTCTTCTTATAATAAATCCAATCCGTCAAATCCATCATCATCAACACCTTTTAATAGGATTTGGAGGAAGTAAAAGCTGCATTGAAAGACTTACAAATAGGGAACTCTAAAAAGTCTTTCAAGTTTGAAGAGATTTGTCCTTATCCAATCGATCCCTCAATTTAACTAGTTCATTTTCCCAAGTATTTCGAAATTCCAAAGTTCAAAAAATACAAGGATCCTAAGAACCATCTCCAAAAGTTCTATTCAAATTGCCAGGAAGTCCTCCATAACGACAATTTTCTCTTGCGATTATTCCCTAGGAGTTTAACGGGGGTGGCTTTTGACTGGTTCATGGGTCTTCCAAAGGGATCCATCTCTTCTTTTGTGAATTTTTTTAAAAAAATTATCATGCAATTCTCCTTCAATTTGGAGAAGGATATTGATACCTTAGATCTTCTGAAAGAGAAACAACATGATGGTGAAATATTTGCTAGCTACCTGCAAAGGTGGCATGCATTGGCTAGTTGAATGAAGTCTCTGCTTAGTGAGAAAGACCTGGTGACTCTATTTGTGGCCAACACTCATCCAAACATGAGACATAATCTCAATCTACTTTGTCACAACCTTCACAAAAGTCATAGAAAATGGTCCTATCATTGAGAGAGCTCTCATTACTAAGGGACAAATTAAAATTTTTAATCCAGATAAAGGGAAGTCATTTGGAGATAAGTCTCGCTACTGGAACAAAAACAAGAACGTAGTCAATGATGGTGTCACAAATACCAAACATGTTCAAGTAGCAAACACCTCACAAAGGTCTCGATATGCCCCTCCACCACAACCAATGCCAAATCCCATATCCATGCCACAAGCTACACCTTGTCCTCCTCAACAGTCCAATCCAAATAATCAAGGCAATAGTAAATGCTCTTTTACTGCTTTGGAAGATCCCTTAAGTACCATGTTCAATAGGATTTTGCAAGAAAATTATCTGATTACGTATCCTATGACTAAGAATTTTGATGAATCCAAGCCAAAGCTAGCCTGGTACAAGGAGAATGAGTATTGTGATTTTCATAAGATCAAAGGTCATTCCACAAACAAATGTCAAGGACTCAATATATATGTCCAAGATCTCATAGATCATGGAGATATACAAGTGGATACCAACTGGACATCTTCATCCAATGCTCAACTACAAATATACAAAAATGCCTTCCCTAAACATAATCAAGGGTCCAGTACGTCTAATGCCAATCCCGGGTCAAGTAACAACAATGGTCAAAACAACACCAATAATGTCAGCTATAAAAATGTACCTTATAACCATGATGACATAGTTATGTGCATTAGACAATTAGAGCCTCGTGTCTCCATGATTCATATCAAAGGAAAAGATCCTCAGTGTGCTATTATAACTTTCCGCACCCGTATCTCCATCCCTGGTCCTTCCACATTAGCCCAGCTAGCTCCTGTAAGTTCGCAATATAATATTCTTGACCATCTAGGAAAGACACTTGCTCAAATATCCATCTTGGATTTGCTTAAGTCTTCTCCTATACACCAAGAAATCTTAACCAAAGCTTTACAGGATAACCATGTACCTAATGACATAGATCCCACTCAGTTCCAAGCTATAGTGTGGCACTTATCGTCAACTTATTAGTTGGGTTTTCGCCAAAATGATATGCTTGCCATCAACCCCGATCATAATTGCCCTCTTCATATTGAATTCCTCATAGCTCAGCATAAAGTAAAAAGGGTCCTGGTAGATAATGGCTCAACTCTCAATCTTTGTACACTAAAGTTCATAAAAAAAGTTAGATACACCCTAACTAACTTGAACAATCATGTTATCACCATAAAGGCATATGACAATGCTGAGAGGGATTCTGAAGGCACCATTTGTCTTCCCATTTAGGTTGGCCCTATTATGCAGTATACCACATGTCATTTTCTTGACCTCGACCTTCCATATAATCTCCTTCTTGGTCGCCCATGGATTCATTCCATGCAAACCTTTCCATCCACTTACCATCAATGCCTGTAGTTTCCTTTCCAAGGAATGGAAGTAACCATACAAGCTGATCCATAACCATTTGAGTATTTCTACGCTTTGGAAGCTTCCTTCCCCCACTCTCATTACTCTCCAGGAGTTGAAGTGGGGGCACCTCAGGTCTCATCATCCAATCCATCTCATAACCCATCAACCAACACCACATCCACCACATCCACCACTTTTGACTCTACCATCACCAAGGTCAATATCATTGACAAGGGCTATGGAGAATATGAAATGAAAACTACACTCAACGTGGCCATAATGCCACCCTCTCTCTGCTCATATGGGCAACCATCTCAATCAACATCCAGAGTAGAAGAAAAGACCAAAACCCTCACTTCCAAGAACATGGGTTTAATGACATTTAGTGATTTTGGTACAATTGAAGAACAAATGGAAGATGACATCAGCTAGTGGGTCTACCAAGAAGAGCCTAAACCATCACCTCCCCTCATGGAATATTTCTAGGAGACCTATCCTCATGTGTCAAAGTTGGCTAAAAAGTATAATTACCAGGAAGGTGGTCTTGGTATAGAGGAACAAGGACGATGCCAACCTATAGAACCTTCTATGCAACCTAGAAGAATAGGCCTAGGCTATGACACAAATCAAAAGGGTCCTGCAACATCAACTAGTGCTTCTAACAATGTTAGTGTGGACAATAGTCTCCTTGAAGACATACCTGAAGAAGAGTCAATCATACTTGCATATGATGACGTGGATCTCTCCTCCATGTTTGATTACTTATCCATCTACTCTATCAGCCTATCCCTTCACCATCCCAATCTCATTGACTGGGACCTACATAGTAGCGCACCTGTTAAGACTTTTCCCTTAGTGGATACTTATATACACCTTATGGGATTGGGGAGGATGAATGCCCTAACTGCAAAAATAAGAAGAAACAAAGTCAAAATGGGTCATCTAGTGAAAACCTCGCTGAGGCTCTTCCTGACTCAGAAAAAGTAAAAATAAAGGGTGTATTTGACAGTGAAAACCTTGATGAGGCACTAGAAGATGGGGACATTCATCTTCCCCTTGTGGGAACTCAACTGTCTGAACGATCTTCTATTCTCATCGAAGAAACACAAGAAGTAAATTTGGGAATAGAAGAAAATCCAAAAATCACTTATGTAGCCAAGTCCTTATCAAAAGAAGAGTACTCCACCATCGTCCAGTTTCTCAAAGAAGGCATCATCAATTTCATGTGGGCCTATTCAGATATGCAAGGCCTAGATCCTGCTCTATTCATAAACCATTTGGATTTCCATCTAGATGCTAAACCTGTTAAGAAAAAGTTGAGAAAATTGCATCCTCAAGTAGCTTTGTTGGTCAAGAAGGAGTTGGAAAAACTATTAGAGGCTAGGTTCATAAGACCTATTGAATACTCTAATTGGATATCCAACATAGTTCTTGTTGCCAAGCCAAATGGAAGCATCAAAATCTGCACCGATTTCTGGGACCTCAAAAAAGCCTATCCTAAGGACGATTTTCCCCTACCAAACATTGACATGTTGGTTGATTAACCAATGGACACAAGATACTATCCCTCATGGATGCTTTCTTTGGCTACAATCAGATCAAAATTTCACCCGAGGATCAACATAAGACTGACTTCACCACTCAGTGGGGCATGTTTTGTTACAATTTCATGCCTTTTGGCCTCAAGAATGCGAGGGCAATTTACTAGCGTGCTATGAATGTCATCTTCCATGATCTCATTCACATCACAATGGAAGATTATGTTGGGGAAATCCAAAACAATTAAGGAGCCTTCAAGGTAAGCTATAGTCCATTAGGTGGTTTATAGCTTAGTTAGCTAACAAGTGCCAATCGTTCACCCATCTCTTGCAAAAAGATATCACCTTCAAGTGGGATTCACAGTGTCAGCTAGGCTTCAACAAGATTAAAGAGTACTTGGCTCATCCACCTATCCTAATGCCTCCAATTCCAGGTAAACCGCTTTTGTTGTACATTTCAACTACTTCGGTTGCATTGGGGCCATTATTAGCCAAACATGATGAGTCCTCAAAAGAATGCACCATCTACTATATCAGTCAAACACTAGTGGGATATGAACTTAATTACTCTTTGATGGAAAAAAATTGCCTAGCTGTAGTCTTTTGTTCACAAAAGCTCTGCCACTATATGCTTAGTCATCCTGTGAAGTTGATATCCAAAGTTGATCCACTCAAATATTTTCTATCCAAAACGTCTTTAACTAGCCGCATGGCTAAGTGGATCATGTTACTAAGTGAGTTTGATATAGGGTATGTGGACCGAAAGGAAAGTAAAGGGTAAATAATAGCAGATCAATTGGTAGATGCTCCTTTGGTGGATGCCTATCCTTTGGTCACAAAATTTTTAGATGAAGAGGTCCTTATAGTTATAGAGGTAGCTACGTGGATGCTCTACTTTTATGGATCATACACTCACAATGGAGTTGGGGTGGGTATCTTGTTTGTTACCCCACAAGGTGATTACATCTTGAAATCATTTAGGTTAGCCTTCACATGCACAGATAACATAAGATAATACAAAGCTCTCATCACAGGTCTTAGGATCACCATCCAATGGAACATAACTCACTTGCGAGTCTTTGGCAATTCTCAATTGGTCATTAAATAGGTAAATGATGAGTTTCAGACTAAAGATGACAAATTTTTACCTTATAAGCACATGGTGGATGATTTCAAGAAGTAATTCACCTCTATCCAATTTGAGAAAATTCCCAAGGTACAAAATAAGACAGCTAATGCAATGTATACAATTGGTTCCTTGATTGACATGCCAAAAGATCGAACAGACTCTGAGTTCCTAGTTGAACAAATTTTAATCCCTGCTTATGACATCCCTGAGAGAGAAATGGTGTGCGGCATTGTAGGTCCCGAGTCACCATGGTATCACAAAATTTACACCTATTTCCATGATAACATCTTACCCCTTGACATTACATGCAATCAATGTAAATCATTCATCCAACACACCTCTCATTATACCATAGTGGGAGATACACCTTATCGTCACGGGTATGATGGAACCCTTCTTAGGTGTTTGAACGAGACCAAAGCTCACACTGCATTAGTAGAGGTACATAGTGGTGTTTGCAGGGCCCATTCTAATGGCATGGCCTTGGCTAAGAGGATTCTTAGAGCAAGATATTATTGGCCCACCATGGAGCATTATTCTTGTGATTTTGTAAAGAGATGCCTCCCTTGTCAACAACACGCAAACCTGATACATGCTCCTGCTCAAGATCTGCAACCAATCATAACACCATGGCCCTTTTCACAATGGGGTTTCAATTTGATTGGAAAGATCTATCCTCCATCTTTTGATGACCATACCTTCATCATCACCACCACTGAATACTTTACTAAGTGGGTGGAAGCAATTCCACTCACTCAAATTATTGGTGTTCAGACTTCCAAATTCATCCTTTTCCATATCCTCTGCAAGCATGGAATTCCTTCCACCATCATCACGAATAATGGAAATCCATTCAAGAATAATTCTATGAAATTATTTTGTGAGACCTATCACATCCAACAACATTGGTCCACTCCCTATTACCCTCAGGGTAATGGTCAAGCCGCAACCACTAACAAGACCTTAATCAAAATCCTCAAAAAGGTGGTCAACAACACTGGTCGAGATTGGAATCTCCATATCTATCCTATCCTTTGGGCCTATTGCACTTCCATCCACACTACCATAGTTGGCGCCACTCCATATTCCATCGTTCATGGTGCCAATGATATCTTGTAGATTGAAGTCGAGATCCCATCACTTAGAATATCTCTGAAGAATCTTATAAGTGATGTAGATGCTCGGGTTGCACGAGTTGCTCAATTGGAGCTCCTAGATGAAAAATGGATCAAAGCATACAATCATTCACAAGCCTATCAACATCATCTTAGGAGAAGCTACAATAAAAAGGTCTGGCCTCATCAATTCAATGTTGGTGATCTAGTCCTCAAAGAGCATTCAAGAATGAGACAAGAAGATAAAATTTGAAGCAAATTGGCTAGGTCCCTATATCATCACAGCTAAGTATGGTTCCGACGCATACATGCTTGCTATTGTTGAAGGAGAACCTCTAGAAGATCCCATTAATATCATGCACTTGGAAATTTTTTATGCCTAAGTTAGCTGGGTTGTCCTTTGTTGAGAAAATACAAAAAAAGTAAAAAATTGTCAAAAATACAAAAAATCAAAAAATCCAAAAAATCCAAAAATAGTAAAGAGAAATAATTCATCCTATGGTGAAAACCACTCTTCGTGGCACCTTGGATAAGTACGTTTGGTGAAAACCTGGCAATAGGCACCATTCATAGAGGGCTTAATCATTATCTACCTTGCATCCTAGTTACTTTGTCCTTCCATCCATCTTATCCTCAGATCCTATCCTATCATCTAGTTGATCCTATCCCCCATCAACATCTCATCATCCGTCGCATGGTATATTGTGATTGAGCATTGGACGATCCATATTGACTATCCAAAATCTTGAGCTTTTTATCCTTGATCTGAGCTTGTCATTGCCTGTATATTGTGTCCATCGTCGGTCTTGCATCATCATTTAGGCTCCTCCATCGTGTCAGTCATCATTACATCTCATATTGTCTTTGTCTTTTTTTGAACTACATTGTCCCTATGCTTTCACGTAGGCAAGGTCGATCTTTTGATCTGCCCCTGGGGAATTTGTCCATCTGGTATTTGTCCTCCATCATGGTCTCCATTGTCTTCTATCTGCTTTTATCCATGGTATTTTATTGAACTACGAGGGCTCTGCACTTTCACGTAGGAAAGGATGATCTTTGATCAACCCCCGAGCCCCTAGGTCTTTAGGGTGTGTCCATCTTGTCATTTGGTCGTGTAGTCAAGTATGTCCCTATCCTAGCTGTTACTTACAAACAAAGGTCACTAGAATCATGAGATTCAATCAGTTTCAGATATCCTGCATCATGTCGATCCTCTAGTTTAGTCTCCATCTTTTGTCTTAATAGGATGCATCCTTCTTAACAGACTGCATCAATCCCATCCACCCTTTTGATCCTATGGCAAAGGATGTTTGAAATTGATTGTGATATTTTGATGCTTTTGATATTTTTTTATCATTTGAGCTTCCTATTATAACTTGTTAGGGTCGCCATGATCCGTCATATCATGGTGCGCTTTGACTAGTAAACATAGGGGTGTATCTTGATATTTTTTCCTGCTTGTTGTCTTCTTGATTGTCCCACATAGTACCCACCAAGATCTCTACAGTCTCGTGTTACGCTGGGGTATCCTTTGTTCTTGTGGTTATCCCAATGCTTGGCCTGACCAAAGTCCTAGTGAATTTGGGGTGTTGGGATAGCCTTCTTGTTTGTTGTGTTTGTTTCATGCATTAGACACATATCCGCCTTAGTTTCTCATACTTTGGCATCTTGTGTCTTATGCTATAGCAAAAATTAGTGCTCCTAAAATTAGAAAATAGTGTTAGTACTGCATTTCATAATTCATCTCGTTGCATTGCATTTATCCCTCCATCCCTTTCTCTCACCTATGACTAGTGATTCTGATTGTGCAAACACTCACCTTCCATCTCCTTTTCTTCTCAAGACCCACACGGTTACCACAAGTTCAATTCAACGTCCACCCTCTCATCCATATTTATTTATTTTTATAATGATTATAGGGAAAGTACTTGCCATTAAGCTCAAGCAACCCAGATCTGCAAATAAATTCGACCTATTCACACCTTCCATCACTATTGCATGCCTTTATTTACACTCATTCTTGTGATAATTTAATTCAGATATTAATGTTTCTATGACATTTAATTACACCCATCATGATTCATCTCATTATGTTTGCATTATAATTTTATTGCATTATCATTGTCATTATCATCTTAAGTTATTTGGACTAATATAGATTTGTTAGTCTAAGCATCTTGAATTAATTATCATTATCATTTTAAGTTGTTTAGATTGGTCTTAATTGGTTATTATAAACATCTTAATTCATGTCATTATCATCTCATTGGATTATCCATATAGGGTATTTAACATTCTTATTTTAAACATCCTAGTCTATCCCATCTCATTGCATTGTAATATCATTATCATATTCATTTTAAGTTGTTTAGATTGACATAGATTTTTTATTCTAAGAATCTTAAATTAGTTTCATTTCATTATCCTTTCATTACATATTATTCCATCTCATTATATAGATTGCATTATACACATACATCTCATTTTTCATTCATTGCATCCTATTGCATTTTCATTTCATAATCACATCACAATAATATAATCCATGGTACACATCATGAGATTAAAGGAAAATACACATACATCGCCATCTACATCACAAATCATTAGTCCATAATCATATCATACATCACATCCTGCATCACAAAATGTTAGGCATCGTACATATTACATAAGTCATCATCAATGCATACATACATCATAATCATCTACATATCTCATAATAAATCATATCCATATATACATCCATACATAAACATCCATCACATCATAAATGCATAGTGTAAATAAGGGCCATCACATAATATATAAAATACCAAAATACCAAGTCCATAAAAAAATCCATAATAAATACATGTCCATCATCCATCATCAAATAAAATACAAGTACAAAGTGCCCCTCAAAATGGGGACCACATCAATGAATGGATTGATCTATCTCTAGTCTACACTATGGAACCTGTGGCCTCTGTCCCTATCCCCTGAGTCTACACCCTACACTTGTCAAAATTTGGATCCTGTCATCCCTGTCCTCTCTATCCTGTGCTGGCTCCATCTAATCTCTAAGGGGAGTTTGGTATTGGTCCCCTGCATGGGGGAGTCTCTTGATAACTGCTGTATCCTCAAGTGTGTGTCCCTACTAATCATGATGGTATTGGAATCTATGGTATCACTCAAACGTATGAAGGTGTATGCCATGTCGGATCTGGGACCTCCATGAAGTAGGCCCCCATGTAGTAGTTGACCTCTCTCATGTACTCATCCCTCTCTGCTACCTAATCCCTCTCCATGTCCCGCTCTACTCTGTACCTATCTCGAAATCCAAAAAGGTATCTCCTCTCCTACTCCCATGCATCCTATGCCATCCTCATCTGATCTATCTATGCTTGCATCCATGTCATCTCCTGCACTACCACATCTCTCTCACCCTACAGAGTTTGTACCTGTCTCTCCGCTATCTCTTCCCTCTCTAAAACGACCCTTGTGTCTCCCATCACCACCTCTACATATTCAGTCCTGTCCTGGAGCTCTTCTCACTCCCTACTCAACTCATCCATCTCCCTCCTCATCTCCTCTCTCTCCTACTAAGCCTCATCCCTCTCTCACTGCATGGTATCTCTCTCCTCTGACATCCTGCCAACCTCATCCATGAGAGCCCCATAGTCCCTCTGTCCATCCTCTTGTAGCCTCTCTATCTCTGCCTATAGCCTGTCTCTGTCTACCTCTGACTCCTTGAGTATATGCTCTGCAATGCTAAGTCTCACACGAGCTCTTGCCAGTAGTACTACTGGATCCTCAGGTGGTGGTGGTACATATGGTACCATTGTGAGAGGCTCTACCTATATAGCCTCTGCCTCCATAGTCTGGTCTTCCTCTCCTACATCCTCCCTTCCTCTCCTACCCCTCCGTCGCTGCCGTCCTAACCTCATCTCATCATTTGAACCATAGCCTAGTGCCCCTACAATCGGGTGCACTATCGTGATCTATCTTGGACTATGCGCCACCCACCATGCAATGTATCTCATGGTCACCCCTGTATCTACCTCTCCTCCTATCCTCCCTAGATATGGTGCTAGCTATACATCCTCTCATCTTAGTTTGGAAAAATCTACTGTGATCGTCTCACCCCACAACTACTCTCGGGTAATCTGGTGAAATCTCTGAGGCCTTGGTGGGGTATCCCGCGTCACCCTGAACTGTCTTGTCACCCTATCTAGTTGGTGGATCTTGATGATATGCGAGCCCTCCCGATCAGGTAGCACACTACACATAAATATCCTCTATGCCTCGTCTCGTCTTCTCTCCATCCGCTGAATCGTCTCTCCAGATATGGTCTCCATATGATCTAATCTCCCTACAGATCGTCCAGTCTCCTCCTCCATCCCTCTAAGTCCCTCATGTCTTTGTAGTGCAGGTGCTAGCCGTACTCTGCCCCATACTAGTATGTTACTTATAGTGTCTCATCCCGATCTCCCACTATCAACACACCTAGCCTAGTCACACTGATGTGCTCCTAGGCCCATATCTACAACAATGCCATGTGCATCACGCTAAGGGCTCTCCTATAGAAGACTACATGCATATCCCTGTACAACTGAGCCAGTACGCATGCACCCCATGCAAAATATCCCTCTCTCTTCTCCATAATATGTCACACAACCTCAATAACCTTAAGGCTACAAAACCTCCCACTCCTATCTGACAATAGGATCCCGCTAATAAACCCACATAGGTACAATGATAGTGGAGGTACCTCCAATCACAAACATCCATCCAAATCTAGGTCTGCCCCATGGATAGGGAGATCCACTTGTCCTAAAATTTCCCGTAGATTCCTATCCCACTCTCACCCTTGGCTCTGAGTCCAACTAACTAGGTGCCCTCCGATGGGCAACCACAAAATACTCCATACATCCTCTAATGCCACCGTCATCTCACCAGTTGAGAGATGAAACGTTGATGTCTTTGAGCTCCACCTCTCCATCAACATGATCAATGGTGGTTAGTGCAATCTAATGTTGGGGTACCCCAACATGTGTAGAAAACTCGCTTGTGCTAGTACTGCGATGGTAGCCTCCAGTACCGTTGAGTGTCTCTCGTGTGTATGCAATGTGTCCAAACTCTGCATCCAAACAACACACCTTGTCAGTCATTCATCACTTCATATTTTTTTCTATCATTCTTTCCTTCCTCTCTCCATCATTTTATCCCTTTTTCTCTCTTTTCTCTCTTTTCCTTTCTTTGACCTGTGCCCTTGGTGACTTCGCCCCTTCCTCTTTTGTCCGGTGAATTCACCCTTTATGGGGAAAATCTGCCTTTTCCCCCTATTTTTTTGTCACTTATCGTCATCCGGAGGACGCTCATCCGAGCGAGTTCATCCATCTGGGAGAGGTCACCCATCTAGGCAAGTTCGCCCATCTAGACGAATTCACCCATCTGAGTGGGCTTGCCCGTCGGGTGGGCGACCCCGCTTGTCCCCAGGTGATCACGTTTGTGGGGCAGGTGAGTTCACCCATCCCGGGCAGCATTGCTCGTCAGGCGGGCAGTCTTGCCGATCTCTCAAGCGATCTCACCTGTGGGGCAGACGAGTTCGCCTGTCCTGAGAAGCTTCGTCTGTCCCGAGCGGTTGCGTCCATTGCCCAGGAAAATTTTCCCATCGAGCGAGCGACTTCACACATTGGACGGGCAGGTTCGCCTCTTTCGTGTTTGTCCCTCTCACCTCAAGAGAATTAGCCCCCCATATGGGCGAACTTGCCTCTGTCCCTTCCATGCCCAACAAGGGCGATTTTGGCTCTTTGGATGGGCGATTTTTCCCATTCGTCGGTAACCCATTTCCCGTCTAGCTAAACCCCAAACACCCAAAAACCCAAATATGCAAAAACTTACAAAAACTAACTAAAATCATAAAGAAGGGTTTTTGACACTAACCTGGCTATCCTCCTCATCTTCTTCCTCTCTCTCTTGCTAAATCAGCCTCCAAATGTGCAAATGGTGAATAGTAATTTCTAAGATTACTATATATCCCATTTCCCCCCATTTTTAATCTTTTTAAGTTTTGGGTATTTTTACCCTTTATTTAACCCTCTTTTTAATTTAATTCCCCCCTTTTCTTCTGCGGGCCACCATTTGTGTCCTGTTTGTCCATTTTCCTCAGTTCAAAAGCCATTTTTTTGGGTTTTTCACGCTCTATTGCATGGTACCCTCCATTTCTCCATATCAAGAAGTCACCCGAGCCCCCCTTTTCTTCCCCGTCTGCCCTCTCGAGGGGGCATACCTTGTCATTTTCCTTCGCTCCTCTAGCCTACACCACTTTTCTCGTGCTGGGGCATCATTATTCTAGTCCATTCTTCTATCGAGTTGCCTATATTTTATTTTTCTTTGAATCACTATTATTCTAACAATATTTTGAAGAGGAGAAAAATATAGACATCCGAATTTGACCTCTCCCATAAGGTCAAATTCATCCCCTTTATTCATCTATTTCACATTCCCCATTGGTGTTAATTAAATGATTTATTTAATTAATATTTCCCCCTTTCTCTAATGTACCTAAGGTATTTAATTTAAATAATTAAATACTTTACCTTTATCCCCTTTCTTTTGTAAATTAATTAAATATCCTAATTTGTTTAATTTAGTCATTTGCCTTTATGAATTTAAATCAATTTTAAATTTATCATTTTCTCTCTCCTTGTCCCGTCCTCAATTCTTCCTTAATCTGGATTAATTTAATTAATCTTTGATTAGGATGTGCACACCCTTAAACAAGATTAATATCACATCCTCCATCTTTGTCCACTTGCCTTAGTTCTTCATTAACTACCTTAATCCCTTGTTTGCACAACCTAATTACTTGATTAGGTCACCCTAATCCTTATGCCATTTATGGCAGACCCCCAAGTCAACCTTTTATTAAATTCTTTCTCCTTTTGGAGAAGGCAACCCCTTCCCAATGTGAATTTTTAATTCACATTTATTCTTCCTAGGCTCTTTAAGGAATTTTTAACTCCTCAAAAGTCTCATCACCCACATGGGGACAAGGACCTCTTTTATGAGGAGATCTTGTCCATTACTAATGTACAATGAAGTACCTCCACCTCATTTCCTTGACACCTCACTCACCACATGTCAAGATGTGATGGCTTGTGAGTTCTCAACTCACCCTAGCCCTTGATCTTGTCCAAGGTGGCTGCATCTTGACCCTCCATTGTTTGGTGGCCTTTCCCCTAAAATTAGAGGAATTTGGCCTCATTTGCGACTTAGAAATTTGCAACACTTGAACACTCAAGCATTCAAGCACACTTATACTCTCAAGCATCCACCATTTCTGTAAATTTTGAGTTCATTTTGTAGCCACATTGTGCATCTATCCAAATACCCACTTGCACCATTGCATTCCTTGTCTCATCCACGTAGTTTTACATCAAGTTTCATGCTATTTTCCATTGAGAGGAGCACACAAATAAAATGATCAATATGGCCCAACTCATCAACTTGGACAAGGTATAACATTCATTCGTCTTTCATTTTTTACAAGTTCAACTAGGCCAATCTTGAGGTGTTGTTTGTGTTTTTTCTTGCTTGCATTTCGTTTCGTTTTACATTTTAGAGTAGGAAAATTCACCTGCACATAATATGCAACCCACCTCTTGGCTTTGCTATTTGGAATTTTAGGTTGTCATATAGGGACATAATAATAAACCATATAACATGGGATATAAAGAATGGATAATGTGCATCCTTTTGGAAGGAATCTTGGGATGGGTACAAAGCTTTAAATAATAACAAAAATTTAGATGATAGAAGAGAAATAATTACAAATAGGTGGGAAACAATGTGAGAGACTATGTGGAGAGTATGGAAGTTGATGGAACTAGGGTGTGGAAGTGGAAATCAATTCAATATATTAATGCTCCTAATGACCAGAAAAGCTTTAGAGGATACTATCGTAAAGAGTAGTGTTGATTTCAGATGGAGAAGATGAAATCAAGTGGTGTAGATCCAAGATAGGAAATCATGTTAGAATTGGATATAAATTGAAAGAAGTAATAATATAGAAATTAGACTATCCAATTCATCTAACATGGAGTTAGAAATGTCTCTTGAAAGCCATTGTAAGAAAAATATTATTAGAAGATAGATTATGGAAGACTTGAGTATCCAATGCTTGCAAAGGTGTGCTTTGTGCAAGAAAGATGATCAATCTATACATCATATCTTTTTGAAATGCAGCTATGAATTTTTTTGTTCGAAGATAATGATGGATAAAATAAATTGGAAATGCTTGATTCTTATGGATATCAACACAATGTTTAACATATGGTCAAAATTAAACAAAAATGTAGTCTTCTCGAGTATATGGAAAATTCTACCATCTATTATGAATTGGGAGATTTAGAAAGAGAGAAATCAAATGATATTTTAAGAAAAGGAAATGAAAAAGGAGGATTTGGTCCACAAAATAGAAAACATCATTTTAGAAACAATCACTAATGCAACTAGGAATCAAAATATGAAGAAGAACCTTTTCACAACATGGGACAAGGAATTGAAGAAAAAATGGTTGGGGTTATCTATTCCCCCCATCTATGGGGTTAAGAACGTTGATTTTTCTTTTAATTGTAGGATGAATGTTCATTGGTTCCCTCCAAAGCATGGTTGGATCAAGATTAACTTCTATGGGGCCTCTTATGAGAATCTTAGAGAATCAGGTGTAGGGTGTGTTATAAAAACCAAAAGGGAAAAATTCTATAAACAAAAGTGAAGAAATTAATGATGGGAACCAATAAAAATGTTGAGTTTCAAGCGGTCTTACTTGGATTGGCCATGGATAAGAAAATAAATCTCATGCAAGTTCACTTGGAAGGGGACTCACAAATTATTTTTAATGTCATTCGCCAAAATAACACATCAAATTGGAAATTAAAAAGTGGCTACTATCAATTTGGGAATTGATAAGACATTTTAATGATTTTTGTATACCCCACTTATTCATAGAGGGGAATGATTTGGAAAATCATGTGGAAAAGGGAGTAGTTGATTTGGAAAATGATGAGCTTATTATCGATGGGACAAATGCCTAAACAAGATTCACATTGTACAACAAATTTAGCTGATAGGCTATTTAGTGTGGGCAAAACCCACTAGAATTTAGTGTGTCCCACACCTAAAAATAATTTCCGAACATAACTTCCAAGAAGTTTGAAATAGTCTTTTCCTCATGCCTAAAAATAGATTTTGACACATCAACACACTCTGATGTAGGAACTATCATATGATTCTATCTCATCCTTATCTCTACTACCTGTAGTCTAATCTAATCTACAATATTGTCTATCTTATCCTTATCTTAATAACACCCATTGTTTGTTATACATATGTATGTATTTAATTGTTTAAAATTATTCAATTCAGATGTAAGATATCAAGAGAACTATGTAGAGTCTTGAATATATATTTATATTATGATCAATGAAGATTATTCTGTAGTAGCAAAGTTGATATTTTTTTCAGTTACTTGATTTTTTGTGTTATTAAATAGGGCATGTTCTTTCTATTATTTCTTTGTTGCATGGTATGTTTATCTTTTCCTCCGATCAAATAATACTATGTAAGAAAGAATTATCTTGTTGTAGGTTTTTTTCCATATCATTGTTATAGTCAAAAGTCTAGGTCAATTTCTTCTCCAGTTCGTACACTCTCCTTGTACACCCATACACTGAATCACTTACCCTTGCACTTTCATCCAAAACTTTCTACAACAAAAAATATTTTAGTTCTTAGTATTGGCCCTAACTTCTCTTGCTCCACCTTAAATTCTACTTGAATACTTGATTAAATAAGGAGAATTCTAAAATTGGTATCTTGTGTTAAATTTTGCAGATCTACAAAGACAATTGATCAAGCACAGAAGAACAAAATTTTTATTAACCAACATCATTGTTATTTATTATCAGATGCATAGATTTACATATATATAACCATCGTAGGAGAAGAATCCTAGGAGGAAAATCAGGGGAAAACATTAGCTAGCTTATAATTAGCAAGCTGTAAATTGTTGAAGAGCTGTTGAAATAACATGCACAACAATGCGAGCTATTAACTGATGAAGAGAAGTTGGATGCTTTTAACAAAAGTTACAAATTGTTAATTGTGCTAACACCCCCCTTAAGTCTAACTAAGGAGACAAAAAAGAGAGGAAAGAGGAAAAACCTTGTGGGAACAAAACCCCCCCTCAAAAAAGAACTATCTGAGCATAGAAACTACTATGTTGCAGTATCCTTCACCCCAAGAAGGTCTCGTAGAGAGTGAAACTTGTGCTTAGTGAAAGTATTCATGAAGATGTCAACAATTTGTTTAGAAGTGGGGTAGTACTGCAAGTCAATGAAGAATGCTTGAAATCAAAAGATGACCCCATGTCTACAACATGTCTTCCCTTGGGAAGAAACAAATCCATAGGTTGATGAAGAAGCCACTCCATGTCCAACTGAAAGGAGGAAGGATGAAGTCTCAACATGTGTGTCTTTAAAAACTGAGTAAGAGTCTCCATGTTTGAATAAGCCACAAAATAATCATGGTCAAAATCAACCAATAAATATGATAAATCAAGAGAAAGAGGAGACTCATGAATGTCAATCTCAAAAGATAATGAAGATGGGCTAATAATTGTATTGAAACTATCATCAAAGAGGAGAGATAATCCCTCAAATGTGTCCTCCAAATTTGAAATATGAGTCTCCACAAACAAGTTTGAAACTCCTGTCAAGAGATCATCCTAAAAATTTGAATCAAGAAGACTATGGATGCCCCATTGCAAGAAGCCATTGGAAGCTTTTGAAGAAGCAACATAGAACTTAGAAGTAGTAGCAAATGTAAGGACAAAAGAGTGGTCCTCAAAGAGAAGATATATGTCCTCAATAGTGTCATCTAGATCCGAAATGAGGGACTCTACAAAAAGAAGAAGAAATGTTTGGTAGAAATTGGTCCCAATGGACTGAATCCAAAAGACGCAAATGATCCCATTGCAATGAGTCACTGGAGGCTCTCGAAGAAGCATCTCTAGAATCTAGATCTGCAATAGGTGTTGCTGATGGGGAATCAATGAACTGATCATCCATACAAGATGTGTCCACATTGGATGAGGCAACATAAGTATCAATATCATCAATAGCCTGGTTTTCTAAGGAAACATCACTTTCAAATGAAGATTCAATGTCTCCATAAAACTATTGGATGATGATCCAAGTAGTAAAAGGGCACTCAGTGTGCTCTATGTGATATAAAGTATCCTCATAAATAATAAGACATATTAATCCATAGACTATGTCATTATTATTAAACCATGAATTCTTTTCATCATAGTCACTTGGCTCAAGAATGAGTTCGAGGAGATAAGGTAGTAGATCTTGCTCAAGGAAATGAATCTATCCATTTTTTCCAAGACAAAAATTTATTTGAAGTTAGCCTAACAAATAATGATGAAAATGGTGTTTAAGAGACATGATTAACCCCTCAAAAATGGAACTTTATCTCAGTTCATGATTACAAAGTGCATGTATAATCCCCCAATAATGAATGCGAAAAGCATAAAAATAAACTTATCCTTCACATGCAGTGACATGCAAGCACATGAATGAAACATGAAAGTATATGCAAAAGAGTTGTTTATGCTCCCTTTATGCCCTCATGGGCTGGAACAAACTAGGGGATAAAAACCCATAGGACCATAGAAAATGAAATCATGTTCCTTGCTCGATTTTGACATTTGTGATGGGTCGACTGAGAGCTACACATTGAGGCTTGTGTGGGCCTTCCAAAGGAGCGCGACCTACAAATGTAGAAGCCACCAAATTTCTATGGCATGACCTCAACCAATTAATGGGCTTGATTTGCAATTCAATTTTCTTGTAGGTTGAGGAGATACTCGCACATGAGCCACACCTTGAACACCAATCGTTGTGCCTATGAGCCTTGTGCTTTCTCAATTGTGATGCCTTTCTAGTGACCACACAGGCTGAAAATAATTAATCACTTCCTTAACTGGTGAGAAATCTTGGGTTGCGTGATAAAGACTCCTAACTACGTGTGAAAGGGGTGATATGAGTTGAAACACACCCTTTATACGTTGCCTACTAAAATCCAATGCCATAGATTTCAAACTCCAAACAATAGTCTTCAATGCCAATTCAGTTTACTCCTTGACTTGTCTTCCATAATCAATTCTATTGGCATGCAAGAAATGAATTGCAACTTGAACAAAAAATTGAGCCTCTGAAGTCAAAGGATCGAACCTCCAAACAAAATAGCGACTTCTTCAATAGAGAGAGATGTGTTACTAGTGAGATTCAACCTCTAATTGAAGATCGATGGGAGTCAATGTCAGAGACAAAAAAATTGAATGCCAATCGAAGATTTGCAACCGTTGAAATAAAGGAAATCTACATGCTATTTCCCAATCATTGTTTAATGTATTCGCTTTGGCCTGACAACTTCTTTGACTGCTTTGATACTATGTTAAATTCTATACAAATCTACAAAGACATTTGATCAAGCATAGAAGAACGAAAATGAATTAACCAACTTCATTGTTATTTATTATCAGATGCATAGATTTACATATATATAACCACCATAGGAGAAGAATCCTAGGAGGAAAGTCAAGGGAAAACATTATTTATCCTATAATATGCAAGCTGTAAACTATTGAAGATCAATTGAATTAACATGCACAATGGTACAAGCTGTTAATTGATGAAGAACTGTTGGAAACAACAATTGTATGCTTTTAACACAAAATAGAAATTGTTAATTGTGCTAACAACTTGAAGGATTTTGCACAAGTTCCCTATTCCAAACACACTATGTGCAATTAAGAAGCACCGAGGATTTTTTGATGGAAAATACAGAGAACGTACAAATTTGTCCCCACATTTTTTGGTGGATCCTATAGGCAATGCATGTATAGATGCCACCATCTCTCTACACACACCCTTCTTCCTTCTTCCTTTACTGTACTAAAAAACACAAACAAAAATCCTTCTTTGGAACTCAAAAAGCCTTTCCTTTCAATCTAAGTAGAAATATTTCTCCAAGATCATAAGAGCTCATATGTTTGAATTAAATAGGCCTACTAATTACATGCCTTAAAATTTACGTTTACAACTACAAATTTCTATAATGAAATAACTCGAAAGCTTGGCTTATGGTAGAGATGTATCTTGCATAAATGAAACTAAAAACAAGTGATTTAGAAGAAAAAAAAGAGCATATGTGGACTTCATCTATGGGGTCGATGAAAAAAATGGAAAGCATTCTACACCTAGTCACTTCTCCAAAAGATTTTGACTATAACAACAACAATGAAACAAACCTAGAAACAAGCTATCTCCTAGGCCCATTCACTGCCCTCCTTTCTTTCTTGCATGGTATATTGATCTTTCTACCCTCTGTACATATGAAGAAAGGGATAAAGTTTAGTGCCAACAAGTGTAAATTTTGTATTTACATGATTTTTATTAGGCCTGTGCATGATGCATCCCTTTTGTTTCAAATTATGAAACAATGAGAACAATGCTCACAAGAAATAATTATAGAAATATACTATATACGTGACTTACATAAAATGCAAACCAAATTTTTGGGCCAAAAAAGCATCAAACTTATGTAGATAGCTATGAATCAAATAAATCATTGTTGTTGAGGATCTTCACACCTGTATCATTGAATGCGCTTTGATATACATCTATGCAAAAGATGGAATACTAGACCAATCTTGAATAGATAATGTGTTGGATATAAATATCAAACACCAAAATCAAATCTTTAGGTATGGCTTGTTGTTAAGTACAAACAAGGTACAAAAGTGTTTGTGCTAAACAATAAAAAGAAGGCAAAGGATATGATTGGGTAGGTCAAACTTCAAGATCCTTCCTTCAATTTTCATTAGCATCATCGAACCAAAGATAAGAGATTGTGTCAAGCTCAGGTAGTGCAGGTTGATCCCACAATGCCGGTTTATAATTTTTGGGAGATTCTGATTTTTGCTAAAATCACATATTTTCAGAAAATATAATGATTTAAGCCTTAAAAATTTCCATTTTAAGGATTCCAATTAAAGAGGGTTTGATCGAACCACCTTAGATCAAACCCCCTTGGATAGAACCTCACTAACTTATTAAACCATACCTATAACGAAGTCTCCTTTACACCTATCAAAATGCTGATAAAAAACCACTTTTGATTTACCTTTTGGGGAATCAAATGAATTCATTTAAAATTTATTTTTTGTAAGTATGTGGTCCTTATTATAAGCTTCCAAAAAATTATAATATTAAATAAATTTAATTTAATTATTATATTTATTTTTTATTTCTTGTGAATGTAGATTTTCCATCGAAAATCAAGCTCTCTATTATGCACATGTGGAAATATAGAAAATTATCATTTTTTTTTTGAAAAATATGAGTGCACGAGATATTGAAGTCATTGATCCAACAAAAAAATTTGAATTTCGATACATACAAAAAATGTTATGTGTTATACGGTCTACCTATGTTTGAGTTGTAATTGGTTTGGCTTCAAAACTTGATTAAGGAAAATAATAATAATAAAACACTATGAAACCAATTGGAAGCACTAGATATCATAGTTATAAATCTAAATTCAAAAAATTAGAATTTTATCCTTCATGGAAAAAAGGTTGTGTTATACGGTGAGCATCACTCCTTAAAAATGGTGTTCATTGAAAAAAACTAGTTTTTGAAGGAGATGGAAAAAGAAGTGCAATATGATTCCAAAAAAATTGAAAAAAATATATTTAGAATCTATAGAATTTGTTTCACAAATCACTCGTTTGCATCATCTTCAAATTCCTCATGGTTTAGCCACTATAAGTGTCTCAAAGTGAAGATTTAGTTAGAAAAATCAGTTCAGTGTCCAGTTTGGCCAAAAATTGTAAACTAGTATTGTGGGATCACCCTATATTGTCTCAAGTTTGTAAATGGAATGAATAAGTTGAAATTAAAAACTAGAGTTGCAGTCACCACCAATGTTTAGAAGTTATATTTTTCTTAGAATTCTTTTGTGATCCAAAGAGGCCACACAATTGTTGGTATGCAAACTATTGGACATAATTCTTGGGAAATATATTGGCATGCCCAAATAAACTATAACACATATTTGGGTGCAAAAGATCCCGATCTATCTATTGCTAAACATCACATTCTTTGCATTATAAAACATTGATGAATGGTTTTTTCTGTATTTCCATTCTCTTTAATAGTTCTCACAATGCATTTGGGCTTATTATGTGTTAATGTTTTACCAACAGTTTTGTCCTTTTGTTCAATTTCCCATTCAAAAGAAAACTAAGACTAAACTGATTGTCTAAAACTAAATAAATACTAACTAAATATATGAATCTACATGAAATTTAATGCATCAATTGTCAACATACTCCCATTTGATGTTGAGAGGGCTCACAATATAATATTTGAATGCTAAAAACTGATCCTTTGCAACTGCCTTGGTGAAGATATCTGCTAACTATTCTTTAGTGTCGATGTATTTTAATTCTATTGCATTCTTCTGCACCAAATCTCGGATAAAATGATGTTTTGAATCAAAATGTTTTGTCCTACTATGATGGACTGGATTCTTGGCCAATTTGATGGCACTAATGTTATCCCCAAAAATCACTATAGGCTGAACTTGTATCTCTCCAATTTATTCAATGTTTTCTGAGCCATAAGGCTTGTGTACCTGCTAAGGTGACTGCAACATACTCTTCTTCCATAGAGGAAAGGGAAACTATACTATGCTTCTTTGAGCTCCAATTAATCAAACCATAACCAAAAGAAAAGAAATTATCGGATGTAGACTTTTGATCATCCGAACTACTTCCCCAATCAAAATCACTAAAACCAACAAGATTGAACCTCTTAGAAGTGTAGTAATGAACACCAAAATTTAGAGTGCCTCCCACATACCTCAAAATTATCTTGGCTGCCTTCATATTTATTTCAGATGACTTTGTCATATACCTTGAAGAAAGTGAAACTAAATAAGAAATTTTAGGTCTTGTGTGAGTTAAAAACATTAAAATTCCAACAATACTCGTCTAAGCTATCTCATCAACTATTTCAGCACCATCATCTCAAAAAAACACAACTCCATGAGCAACTGGAGTGGAGACTAATTTACAATCAACCATATCAAATTTCTTCAGCATATCTTTGGCATACTTTTCCTGAAAAATGAAAATCTTTATCAATTTGATAAAACTCCATTCCTATAAAATATTTCAGGAAACCTAAATCTTTCATCTCAAATTCACTCATCATAGAACCTTTGAATTCATCCTTCATCTTAGAACTACTACCCATATACAACAAATCATCAACATCCAAACTTACAATAAGAATATCCAATTACCTTCTTGTTTGTAGTAAAGGGTAGGTTCACTCTTACTTCTTTGAATTTACTTATAAAAAAACCTATTAAATATATATTTAATATGATATAAAGTATTTGAATTTACGTGAATATTTTATGAGTATATACCCCCCAAATGAAAATTGAATAAGACATTAAAAAAGGGACTCGAGGACAAGAATTAATAAGTTATTTATCTAGCAATATAATAAGTAAATACCTCTACTAATCCATTGATTGATTTGCACTATTATTGACACATGCCTTGGTAATAATAATTAGGCAACCTCGATTAGTTGGTCGGAAAGTGAAAAATTGCATTTGGATATTTAAAAAGAAGTTTAATAATATAAATAGTGTATATACAATTTATAATAATAAGGAATAAATGGAAAACAAAGATAATACACAATATTTTCATTTCAATTTTTTTTGAGTAAAAATTCAGTATAGTAAGGAAAATTATACTAGAAAAAACTCAATTCTTTTTCAATATAAAAATGAAACTTGTTACTTCACTCTTAAACATGTGTCGATATGAATCTCTCTTTCTTTACTCTTAAACATGTGTTGATACAAATAAACATATCAAACACAATTTTACAGATAAAGATCATACATAAAATAAATATACAGTTCTTAGAATATTTTAAAACATATAACATGGGATGCAAAGAATGGATAAAGTGCATCCTTTTGGAAGGAATCTTGGGATGGGTACAAAGCTTTAAATAATAACAAAAATTTAGATGATAGAAGAGAAATAATTACAAATAGGTGGGGAAACAATATGAGAGACTATGTGGAGAGCATGGAAGTTGATGGAACTAGGGTGTGGAAGTGGAAATCAATTCAAGATATTAATGCTCCTAATGACTAGAAAAGCTTTAGAGGATACTATCAGAAAGAGTACAGTGTTGATTTCAGATGGAGAAGATGAAATCACGTGGTGTGGATCCAAGATAGGAAATTATGTTAGAATTGGATATAAATTGAAAGAAGCAATAATATAGAAATGAGACTAGCCAATTCATCTAACATGGAGCTACATATGTCTCTTGAAAGCCCTTGCATTAAAATAATTGTTAGAAGATAGATTATGGAAGACAAGTATCCAACACTCGCAAAGGTGTGCTTTGTGCAAGAAAGATGATCAATCTATGCATCATATCTTTTTGAGATGCAACTATGAATTTTTTTGTTGGAAAATAATGATGGATAAACTAAATTGGAAATGATTGATTCTTATGGATATCAACACAATGTTTAACTCATGAATGCCAATATCCAAAGATAATGAATATGGGCTAACAACTATGCTGAAATTGTCATCAAAGAGGAGAGATAATCCCTTGAATGTGTCCTCCAAATTTGAAATATGAGTCTCCACAAAAAAGTTTGAAACTCTTGTCAAGAGATCATCCCAGAAAGTTGAATCAGGAAGACTATGGATGCCCTACTACAAGAAGCCATTGGAAGCTTTTGAAAAAGCAACACAAAACTCAAAAGTATCAGCAAATGCAAGGATGAAAGAGTGGTCCTCAAAGAGAAGACATATGTCCTCAATAGTGTCATCTAGATCCAAAATGAGGGACTCTACAAAAAAAAATGTTTGGTAGAAATTGGTCCCAATGGACTAAATATAAAAGACATAAATGATACTACTGCAATGAATCACTGGAGGCTCTCGAAGAAGCATCTCTGGAATCTAGATCTGGAATAGGTGTTTTTGATGGGGAATCGGAGAATTGATCATCCATACAAGATGTGTCCACATTAGATGAGACAACATAAGTCTCAATATCATCAATAGCTTGGTTTTCTAAGGAAACATCACTTTCATATGAAGATTCAATGTCTCCATACAACTATTAGATGATGATCCAAGCAGTAAAAGGGCACTTAGTGTGCTCTATGTGATATAGAGTATCCTCATAAATAGTAAGACATATTAGTCCATAGACTATATAATTATTATTAAACCATGCATTCTTTTCATCATAGTCACTTGGCTTAGGAATGAGTCCGAGGAGATAGGGTAGTAGATCTTGCTCAAGGCAATGACTCTTTATCCCTTTTTCCAAGACAAAAAGTTCTTTGAAGTTAGCCTAACAACATAATGATGAAAATGGTATTTAAGAGACATGATTAACCCCCCATAAATGGATCTTTATCTCAGTTCATGATTACAAAGTGCAACTATAATCCCCCAATAATGTATGCAAAAAGGATACAAATAAACTTATCCTTCACATGTAGTGACATGCAAGCACATGAACGAAAAATGCAAGTATATGCAAAAGAATTTTTTATGCTCCCTTTATGACCTCATGGGCTGGAACAAACTAGGGGCTAAAAACCCCATATGACCATTGTTGGCCTCCTCTAATGATTCAAAAACTAAGCCCTTAAAGCTGTAATTCAAATATTGGACATCCATACTGAATATATATCTTTCTCATCATGAAGGTTCATTTAAATGTCAACCTAGGGATGTAGAATTGAAATGGGTCAGCACGATATGTGCACTAGGTTTCTATAGTAGCCATACTCATTCTACAACTAGAAAAGACATGACGCTGAAAGTAAATTGCTTGAAAGGAAGTAACATAAGCACTGAACATCAACCAGAAACTATACCTAACCGAAATGCATGATAGGAATAAAAAACTTAGCAAACGGATAGGAAACTACTCTGTCAGCTTTGGTTGCAGGAACAATCACATAATGGAATTCTAGTGGCTGTAGGAATAGACAATTGCTAGAATTTAAACTATTATTGAACAAAAAAGTAATAATTGAGCTTAAAGATGGAATCCTCACCAAGTGGGCCCCATTGGGTGAGTCTCCCTTGAAACTAATTCAGATGCAACAAACTTATATCTTCATTTTATTCATTTAAAATGCGATCACAATGGAACAATAACATAGTTGTATTACTTGAAAACTAGAAATGCGAGTGCACCATCAGATCCATCAACCTTCTGAGAAGGCACATCCGAGTCTTATTTATAGAAGAAAACAACTAACTAATCAGCCTATCAAGGTGGTCAACTCCAACAGACTAGGAGGACACAAATTATGGAAAGAATAAGAAAAGGAAAGGAGGTTATGCATGCGTGGAATCTGGTCAAACCAATCTTGCTTGAACATGGATTTAGCATAATAACAACTCCTATATTTTCTCAACTAACAACTATGATCATTTACAAGGCAGTTACATTCTCTAATTTGTGCTAGGACTTCCCTCCATCGAGAGTCTTCCTCCATTGACCTCTTTAATGACCATCTTCTTGACTTCATGGCAACCCGATCAGCTAGCAGAAACTTCCTCAACATGCAGACTCTTAATTATATCTGCATACAAATATTAGCATGCAAAAACAATTGTATATCTATAACTACCTTAAAGTAACATTCATTAATCCACATGTAAAATTAACTTAGATAATTTGCATAGCATGTTAATATCATTAAAATCACAAGGATAAACTTCTACCCAATGTCTATGGTTTTGAGGAAATAACATGGAAAATACTAGCAACCAAGTGTCAAAGTCTAAGGTAACACACCAACAAACAGACAATAAATCCTATCAAAATTGAGACATTAAAGTTCTAGACTCATCAACCATAGCAAATGAAATCATGCTCCTTGCTCAATTTTGATGGTTGTGATGGGTCAACTGAGAGCTATACACTGAGGCTTGTGCAGGCCTGCCAAAGGAGTGCGACCTGCAAATGTAGAAGCTGCCAAATGTCTATGGCATGGCCTCAACCAATTAATGGGCCTGATCTACAAGTCAATTTTCTTACGAGTTGGGGAGATACTCCCACATGAGCCACACCTCACACCAAACTTATAGTCATTGAGCCTATGAGCCTTGTGCTTTCTCAGTTGTGATGCCTTTCTAGTGACCACATGGGCTGAAAACAAGTAATCACTACCTTAACTAGTGAGAAATATTGGGTTGTGTGACAAAGACTCCCAGCTGCATGTGAAAGGGGGTGATCTGATTTGAAACACACCCTTTATACGTGGCTTGCTAAAATCTAATGCCATAGATTTCAAACTCCAAACAATAGTCTTCAATGCCAATTCATTTTACTCCCTGGTGTCTCCCAATCAAGTCTATTGGCATGCAAGAAATGAATCACAACCTAGACAAGAAATCAAACCTCTGAAGTCAAAGGATCGAGCCTCCAAACAAAATCGTGACTTCTTCAATAGCTCGAGAGATGTGTTACTGGTGAGATTTGACCTCTCCTTGAAGATTGATAGGAGTCAATGTCAGAGACAACAATTTTGAACACATCGATCAAAGATTTGCAACTGTTGAAATAGAGGAAATATGCATGCCATTGCCCACTCATTGTTCAATGCATTCGCTTTGGCCTGAAAAAATCTTTGAGTGCTTTGATACCATGTTAAATTATACAGATCTAGAAAGACAATTGATTAAGCATAGAAGAAAAAAATTGCATTAACCAATTTTATTGTTATTTATTATTAGATGCATAGATTTACATATATATAACCACCGTAGGAGAAGAATCCTAGGAGGAAAATTAGGGGAAAACATTAGTTAGCTTATAATAAGCAAGCTATAAACATTTAATATCAATTGAAATAACATGTGCAATAGTGCAAGCTGTTAACTGATTCAAAGAGCAGTTGGAAACAACAGTTGCATTCTTTTAACAACAATTACAAATTGTTAATTGTGCTAACAACTTGAAGGATTCTACACAGATTCCTTGCTCCAAACACACTATGTGAAATTAAGAAGTGCTGAGGATCTTCTGATGGAAAGTACAAAGCAAGCATGGATTTGTCCCCACATTTTTTTCGGTGGATCCTACAGGAAACACATGTATATATGCCACCATCTCTCTGCACACACCCTTCTTCCTTCTTCCTTTACTATACTCGAAAAAAATAAACAAAAAACATTCTTTGGAGCTCAAGAAGCCTTTCCTTTCAACCTAAGTAGAAATATTTCTCCAAGATCAAAAGAGCTCGTCTCTTTGACTTAAATAGGCCTACCAAATACATGCCTTAAAATTTACTTTTACAACTACAAATTTCTGTAATGAAATACATCGAAATCTTGGCTTGTGGTAGAGATGGATCTTGCATAAATGAAACTAAAACCAAGTGATTTAGAAGAAAACAAAGAGCATATATGGAATTCATTTGTGGAGTCGATGAAAAAAAATGGAAAGCATTCTACACCTAGTCACTTCTCCAAAATGTTTTGACTATAACAATGACAATGAAAAAAACCTAGAAACAAGCTATCTCCTAGGCCCATTCACTGCCCTCCTTTCTTTCTTGCATGGTATGTTGATCTTTCTATATTCTATACATGAAGAAAGGGATAAAGTTTAGTGCCAACAAGTGTACATTTTGTATTTATATGATTTTTATTAGGCCTGTGCATGAAGCATCCCTTTTGTTTAAAATTATGAAACACTGAGGACAATGCTCAGAAGAAATAATTATAGAAATATACTATATACGTGACTTACATAAAATGATAACCAATTTTTTAGGCCAAAAAAGAATCAAAACTATGTAGATAGCTATGAATCAAATAAATCATTGTTGTTGAGGATCTTCACACCCGTATCATTGAATGCACTTCGATATACATCTATGCAAAAGGTAGAATACTAGACCAAGCCTAAATAGATAAGGTGTTGGATAGTAATATCAAATGCCAAAATCAAATCTTTAGGTATAGCTTGCAACTAACTGCAAACAAGGTACAAAAGTATTTGTGCTAAATAATAAAAAGAAGGTGGAGGATATGATTGGGTAGGTCGACCTTCAAGGTCCTGCCTTCAATTTTCTTCGGCATCATCGAACCAAAGATAAGAGATTGTGTCGAGCTCAGGCAATGCATTATATTAATTTTGTAAATGGCATGAATAAGTTGAAATTAAAACCAAGAGTTTTAGTCACCACCAATGTTTAGAAGTTAGATTTTTCTTAGAATTCTTTTGTGATCCAAAGAGGCCACATAGCTATTGGTATGCAAACTATTGGACATAATTCTTGGGAAATATATTGGCATGCCCAAAACAGCTATAACACATATTTGGGTGCAAGAGATCCTAATCTATCTACTACTAAACACCAGATTATTTTCATTATAAAACATTGATGAATGGTTTTTACTGTATTTCCATTCTCTTTAATAGTTCTCATAGTGCATTTGGGTTTATTACGTGTTAATGTTTTGCTAGTGGTTTTGTCCTTTTGTTTGATTTTGTATTCAAAAGAAAACTAAGACTAAAATGATTATCTAAAACTAAATAAAGACTAACTAAATCTACGAATCTGCATGAAAGGTAATGCATCAATTGTCAACATACTCCCCTTTGATTTTGAGAGGGCTCACAATCTGATTTTTGAGTGCCAAAAACTGATCCTTTGCAACTGCCTTGGTGAAGATATCTTCTAAATATTCTTTAGTCTTGATGTATTTTAATTCTACTGCCTTCTTTTGCACCAAATCTGAGACAAAATGGTGTTTTGAATCAAAATGTTTTGTCTTGCTACGATGGATTAGATTCTTGGCCAATTTTATGGCACTAATGTTATCACAAAAAATCACTGTAGGCTGAACTTGTATCTCTCCAATTAATTCAAGAAGTTTTCTGAGCCATAAGGCTTGTGTACCTGTTGAGGTGACTACAACATACTCTTCTTTCATAGAAGAAATGGAAACTATACTATGCTTCTTTGAGCTCCAAGTAATCAAACTGGAACCAAAAGAAAAACAATAATTACCAGATGTAGACTTTCGATCATTCGAACTATTTCCCCAATCAGAATCGCTAAAACCAACAAGATTGAACCTCTTAGAAGTGTAGTAATGAATACCAAAATTTAGAGTGCCTCGCACATACCTCAAAATTCTCTTGGATGCCTTCATATGTATTTGAGATGGCTCTGTCATATTCCTTGAAATAAGTGAAACTAAATAAGCAATTTTAGGTCTTGTGTGAGTTAGAAACATTAAAATTTCAACAATACTCCTATAAGCTATTATCAAATTTACTCAACATATCTTTGGCATAATTTCCTTAACAAATGAAAATTTATTTATCACTTTGATAAACCTCCATTCCTAGAAAATATTTCATGAAACCTAAATATTTCATCTCAAATTCACTCATCATAGCAACTTTGAACTCATCCTTCATCTTAGAACTGCTACCCATATACAACAAATCATCAAAATACAAATTTACAATAAGAATATCATTACCTTCTTGTTTGTAGTAAAGGGTAGGTTCACTCTTACTTCTTTGAAAGCCAAATTTTATTCTAAAAATATTCATGAATCCTAGCATACCACACTCGTGGTGCTTGCTTGAGGCCATACAAATCCTTCTCCAACTTGTAGACTTGATCTTCTTTTCCTTGCACTTCAAAACCTTGTGGTTGTTCCACATACACTTCTTTTAAGTACCCATTCAAGAAGGCTCTTTTCACATCCATGTGATGAATGCTACATTTCTTTTGAGATTCTAGTGAAATCATCATTTTGATAGTCTCTTTCCTCGCTACTAGTGCAAATGTCTCTTCATAATAAATCCCATACCTCTATGTGAAGCCTTTGGAAACCAATCTTGCCTTGTGTCTTTCACCACTCCCATCACTATTGTACTTAATATTGTAGACCCATTCAGTACCAATCCTTTTCTTGTCATGTGGAAGCTTTGTAAGCTCCCAAGTATCATTCCTATGAATATAATCTATCTCTTCTTGCATTGTTTGCACCCAAAACTTATTAGTACTTTCATCTTCAAAACATGATGGCTCAAAATAAGCCTTGGAAAGTAAAGAAAAATCTACTATCTCACCTCTTGGATTTTCGTCATGTGCTTAATTTGTACTCCTCTGATAAATGTCACTTAAGCTTCTTACCTTTGTAGAACTTGGAATTTATGAGGGGCTACTTAGTGGACTTGTCACTCTTGGAACTGAAATGTTAGTGGGCTACTTGGTGGACTTGTCGCTCTTGGAACTGAAATGTTAGTGGGCTAATCATGATCAATTTCATCAACAATACCATCATTCAAAATATATTTTGACATCTTACCATGGCTTTTTTGATGACCATAAATCCCCCCTTCATCAAAAATCACATCTCAAGAGATAACGATGTTATGGGTGAGAGGATTATACAACTTGTAAGCCTTAATTTTCTCACTATATCCAATGAAAATACATGATTCACTTTTTGGATCTAACTTTTGCCTCTTTTTTTTCAATTACATGAACATATGCTAAACAACCAAAAAATTTGAAATGATGGACATTAGGTTTTTTCTCATACTAGGCTTCGTATGGAGTCATCATATCAAGTGCACTGGTGGGACTCTAATTAAGAATATATACTACTGTAGCAACTACATCACCCCAAAATGGATTGTTGAGCTATTTAGTCTATATCATAATTCTTGCCATTTCTACCATTGTATGGTTTTTCCTTTTCGATACTCCATTTTGTTGAGGTGTGTAAGCAGTGGTGAGCTGTCTTTCGATGCCATACATATGACAATAATTTTGAAAATATCAAGAAAAAAATTCTCCTCCACCATTAGTCCTTAAGCGTTTGATGTACTACATCATTTTTATTTTTCCATAAGGGATATAAACCTCTTGAATTTCTCAAGGGCTTCATCTTTGGTCTTCAAAAAACCAATCCAACACTTTCGTGAGTAATCATCAATAAAAGTAATAAAATATGATGACTTACCCAAACTCTTTATCTACATAGGACCAAAAATGTCTGAATCGACTAACTGAAGGGGATAATGGGCCCTCCATGCACTGCATTTTGGAAATTTCTCTCTTGCATGTTTTCCTTTAGCATATCCTTCACAAACTTCTTTATGTTCTTTAACCTTAGGAAAAGTAGAAACTAATGTTTTTTATTGTTAGAATCTTCAAACTATGGAAATTTAAATGCCCATACTTGAGATGCCACAACCAAATTTTGTCCTCATATGTCATATTAGCAAGATTTTTGATATGTTCTCCAAACTTCAATGAGAACATCCTATTATTTGACATAGGCACAAGTGTAACCACCCTATTTCCTTGGTTCTTATCATAAATTATGTATTGCTGATTTTCAAACACTAAAATTTTTTCTCACACAATTGCCCAACACTCAATAGATTATGTTTTAATTGTGGAGTGTAATAAATGTGTTTAACACTTTTCATACCTTCTTTAGTAGGAACTTCCATAGCTCCTTTTGCAAAAATTTGGACAATGATTTGTCATCACCAAGCTTGATCTTGGATTTGAAACTTTCATCCATTAGAGAAGAGGGCTTCTCATTCCCTCGCATGTGGTTAAAAAATCTTGAATCTAAATACCAAACATCTTTAGAAATATTTTCAGCTTTGTCATAAGATATAAATAAGTTAGTGGGAAGAGCCTCATCACCCTCTTGAGCATAATGGACACTTTTATCATTATTACCTTCTTTTAATTTTCACTCCTTTTCAAAGTGGCCATACTTGTTACAATGGTTGTAAGTGTGAAATAAGTATGAGTAAAATAACACTTCTTAATAAAAAATTATATCAAAGATTCAACAATTAATCTATTAAAAAGAGCAGAAACTTGAAAGCGTCTCATTGTTTCCTATCTCCAAAGATTTATTAAATCACAGAGGGCTCTCAGATTTGGTAAGCACTTGTGACTGTTAAAATGCCAATCTAGAGAATGGAATGATGCTAAATGCAATGATGTGATGATTGATGATACCTAATTGATAAAAAGAAGCTACTGTAATCTATTCTGACATGAAAACTAATAAATGAAAGCTACAGTAAAACTACTATGCAACCATGATTATGATTCTAAATTGCTATGATTGCTATGATACTAATATGCTTGATTGCTTGATTTCTCTATTTCCTGCAGAGTAAGATTGCACAAAGTTGGGATCCATTTCTTGTTGAATGAGACTGTATTTATAGATTTACAGCAACAAATTTGCATAGGGGAAACAAAGTAGAGGCTTGGATTCAATTTGGAGGATTGAATGGTGAGAGATTGAGAAGATTTTTGGAATTGTTTCTCCCCACAAAAACATCAAGCCAGATGATAGGAATAATTGATGGAAGAGGATGAAGGAGTTGCCTGCAAATTTATCTTCAATTTGTCTCCAAATTTTCCTGTGAAGATTGAGTCAATTAATTTAGACATAAATTAGACATATAATATCTAATTTGATTTGTACAAATTTTGAGTGAAAATAGGAAATAGCTGTAGAATGTATTTCCATTGAATATTTGGATTTATTCAATTTAGGCAAGAAGATATTTAATTTAATAAAACAAACTATAGAAGTCTATCTATTAATTAAATAAATATGGAGGAAGTGTGATAATTAAATAAAATAAAGTTAGAAATTTGTTTATTTAATTTAGATGATGATGTGATTAAGATAATAAAAGAATTTAATAATGATAATTAAATAATTTTTTTTATTTAATCAAGAAGAAATAATGTAATAAAGATAGAAGAAATAAAAGGTGAACTATATAAATAAATATTTCTATTTATTTAATAGTAGAAGAATTTAGGATAATTAATCAAATAAGTCGTATTTAATTAATTAGATTCTCCAAACCAATTTTTAGGTGTATACATTTTGCCCCTCTTTGAAGTGATGTGTTTACACATTGCTTTAAAGAAAATTTTGTTGTTGCTGCTAGTATTGACGAAAAAATTCAGTATGCCCCAGACATTGATTTTCAAGTGATTGATGATAATATGCCCCCTCGGGAGACAAATTTATGATTTTTTTGATTTTTTTTTTTTTCGGAAATTTTCAAATTTTTAATGATTTGATGATGATTTGATGAAGATAATTTATCTCCTGATAATGATGAAGAAATTTTGCCCCTTGGATGAATTTCGGTTAATCTCTTAATAAAATTAATTAAAATGTTAAAAATCCCACAAAATTCCACCTTTAAGAACCTAATAAAAGGTCAAAAAGGTCATTTTCATACTCATTTGTGGATTTGACTTTTGAAAACTTTGTGAGAGAGACATATTTGAGCCACTTGTAGCAGGATACTGATTCCTTACCACAACCATCAGTTCAAGAATGTGTGACATCACCAACGCTTGACCGCTTATGAACCTTCAGTATGTACTCATAATCCTCCTCATTTTTTGTGCAAAGTCATTTTTCATGCATTTTTCCATATTATTAATTTTTTCGTAGTTTTAGTGCTTCAAGTATGCGCTATAGCACTTCACACTCTGGTGTAGCACTCTTAGGTTCTGTTTTAGCGCTTCGGCAAATTAACGCTTTCATTAGATATTGTAGCGCTTTGATAGGCTAGTTTAGCGCTTCAAAAACAATAGCGCTATGATAGGATAAATTAGTGCTTCGATCATTTAAATTAGTGCTTAGAGGGTTTTAGTGCTTCGAGCTATTGTTTTGGCGCTTTGACCTTTCGAAATAGTGCTTTGATTGATGTGGCGCTTTGATAGTCTGTTATAGCTCTTCCAAGCAATAAAATGGCGCTGCTGATATTTAGCGCTTTGAATGCCTATTTTAGCACTTATGACTAATGAAATGGCACTTTTGATATTTTAGCACCTTGAATGCCTGTTTTAGTGCATCTAAATAAAAGTTGATAAATTTATCAAAATTTTCCTTGTTTTGATCGATTTTGATCATGTCAGCTATTTGGTTTGATATGATGTTGATGATTTAAATACCTTGATGATTTTCAACCATATGATGATTGATTTTGATGATTGATAGACAAGAATTATCCTCATGATAGGTGAGGAATAATCTGAACTGTGATGAACCTCATGATAGGCGAGGTTGATTTTGATAAATTGACCTCATGTTAGGCGAAGTACAATTTAAGATTGATAATGATGACCTCATGATAGGTGAGGTTTGATGATGCTTGCTCACGAATTTTGATCAAAATTCATACCAAGAGCTAATTAGATTTGATAGGATAATTGATATGTGATAATTTGACAAAGTGTACTAATTCTGAACTTTTCATGATGATAGGAGCTCTTGGATAACCTCCAGATTCAAGAGCGTTTCCCATGGACATTTGAATTGATTCCACAACTTACACCAGATGAGACACAAATTATTGTTCGGTGTGGACTTGCTTCTCTTCTTGACATGCCCCAGATTAGGATTAATCGGGTTCTCCTCACAACATTAGCCGAGCGGTGGCACAGTGACCACAATACCTTCCACCTACCCACTGGTGAGATGACAGTCACTCTAGAGGACGTATGACAGATTTTACAGATACCGTTTGTTGGGGAGATTGTAGCATATGATTCACAGGAGGCTAGTGGGATAGATACTCTCCGTAGATTTTTTCGAGATGATCACATTACAGGATTGTGAATTCGGTGGCATACGATGGCTAATGCTTATGCTACTTTGCCAACAGTGCTTGCTAGATTTATTGGAGGTTTCCTTTGTCCTGATTGCAAGTCAAAGGGATTCTCTGTTGGTTGGGGCCACGTACTTGAGAACATGGTCGTGCATGGGACCAGATATTCTTGGGGGATGTGCATGTTGGCACATCTATATCATGATTTACATTTAGCTGTATATGTGAGAGGGCATAGCCTATCAACGAGAGTCACTTTGCTTCAGGTTTGGGTGTGGGAGAATATTGATGTCATGTGAACACTGCCAGTTCATGATAGGCCTGCTACTAGGCCATATGTTTTTAGATATAGAGGTCAACTTACCCAGGCCAGGATGGGTAAGTTGGAGTATTGGAGGCATGTTTTGGATGATTTAGAGGTAGTGACATGACACCCCTATCTGGATTGTGATAATTGGGATGAGGATGATGCAAAGATAGGTTACCTTTGCAACTCTATGTATTTGATTCGCCGGACCCGCTTCGTATTGGAGAGATTCCTACTACGGAGGGTCTACAGATAGTATGAGATTGTTCAGTGCATGCCCCAGGGCATTGCACATTATGCCCGATGTCAGAGTGATATAGTAGATTGGGGGCCATCTCTATCTTATGATACCGTAGTAGAGGGATATTGCACCCTACAACCTTCGACTTGGGACATGCACCATGATATTGTAGAGACACTAGTGACTGCGGAGTATGCACAGTATCTTGCATTACATCCATGCCCTCAGATTACCATTCCTGATGTGCCAACGCTACTACCCGCAGAGGAGGATGTTGTTGTTTCCCCTGGCCAATGACGGAGGCAAGAGGAGGATGTTGTGGAGGAGCCGGCTGTAGCTGTTGAGGCAAAGGAGGATATCAGTGAGGAGAGTAGCAGTGATGAGAGTAGCAATGATGATGAAGATGATGGAGGGGACAGTGGCAGAGGGGTTGTGGATGGTATTATTATTCCATCCACTAGTATGCCTCATAAGAGGCACGTAGTGGAGACATCTTCCTCAAAGCATCAAACACAGATTTCCAGCTTACAGGTGCAGATACAGACTCTACAGGGGCAGCTTATTCAGGCACTAAGTTTACTTGCACAAACATAGACGCAGTTACAAACCCAGGCACAAATGCATGCACATGCCTTGACATAGGTACATGGATAGTTGGTAGCTGCGTAGACACAGATTGCCACACTGACAACAAAGAGGGATAGTGCCAGGCAGATTGCAGAGTGGGCACAAGTGACTGCCAATACTTTATAGCAGATTGTTGATGGTACCATTGTTGGCGATTATATGAGGGAGGTTATCCATGTCAGACAAGAGGCGGATTTTTACAGAGACCGTTATCATGATGTCATTCCTTCTGAGTAGAGAGTGAGTTATGCCCCTTCACGATCAGGCATGACACATACCAGGATGGTTAGTGAGGGTGTGATGCAGCCTCCACAGAGAGATCCGAGAGATCCTGGTGCTTCTAGTGGGGGAGGTACTGGTCTTGAGATGCCTACGTCGTCTGGCAACAATAGATCCTAGGTGCCTGATATGATTCCGTGGTAGTTTTGAGACATGATGTATACTTCGATTCAACCAGTTTTGATGATATATCTCTTTTATTTCATACTTCATTGTATACTTGACATTTGATGATTTATACAATTTTTATGATATGCAGCAGATTTTTATCGATCTATGATGGTTCTATTATAATTCTATGATGGATGCATTTACTTTCAATGTTCTATATTCCATGTGATGATTCTAATTATGATATAAATGCAGTTTATATGATTATGATATGCTTATGATGTATGATGTTCTAATTATTATGTTCATAATGATGATGTGTGGATGTATGATGTAATTATATATGTGATTTATGAGTATGATGTGTTTTAATGATATATGATATGCGATGTAAATGGGATGTGTATATTTTTTTAATTTTGGTGTAAATGCAAACATATGATGTAAGAAATGGATGAAAATGATGTGTTGAGATGATATGATAGATGGAAGTGTAACGATATGATGTAATAAGTGGATAAAATGATATATGATATGTTGAATGAATGCATGATATGTGATGTGATTGATGGATGAATGAAAATGTGATGATATAAATTTATTTTTGAGATTTTCTTATGCAATTTTTATGTGATATGATATGATATGAATGCAAAATTTATTTGATTCAAATGTAAGAATGATGAAATGATAATTAAATTCTTTTCTAATGTATGCAAACTAAAAATGATGATGTAACTATATGACCATGATGATGTTTTTGTTAATGTCAAGTATACTCAATCTTTTAATAGAAAAGATTTATCATCAATTTGAATCCTTTATGAGCCTTTGTAACAAACCCTCTACAAATGCAAAAACTATTATGAATGTAATCTAATTTAATCATGCAGATCTACATGCAAAAATTGGTATTTTAACAGTACTTTTGTGCTTTGTATCATCATAAATATTTTAAAAATGTTGAAAGTGAGTACAAGCATCAATGGTATAATTTAGACCATGATGACCTGAATACTACTTCCATGATTTTTGATATTGCAAGTGAACACAAGTATCTAGGTATAATTAAACCGAGATGACCTGAGCATTTCTTGCGTAAACAAACAAAGATCAATTATTTTAGTGTGTGAACTCTGAATGCCATCCATGATAAATTCGTAGAGCACATCCCACAACAATTCACACATTAAATAATTAATTCATGAATATCAGACAAATGAAATTACCATTCTTCTTCCTAACTTCTCTAGTTTATTACATCATTGAGTTACTCCAAAGAAATGATAAAAAATAATCGAAAATACAACATATCCAACTTTTACTTAAAGTGTTTCAATCATTATTCAGATTAGATCATCCATCCTGATTTTATGATGTTTTTGTGATTTTCTAAGATTTTGGACCAAACCTAACCTAATGACCTATCCTAGGGGCCTCGGGGGCTGATCAAAGATTAGCCTTGCCTACATTATACACACAGAGACCACGTAGTTCAACTGACACAAACTCATGTTTTTATTTTGAATTTTTGAGATTGACTTGTTTTTTTTTGATTTTTTGTATTTTATATTTTTTTTCGTTACCAAGATGCCTGTTTGCCAAATTTTCATCAAGGAAACCATTTTTCAGAAGTTTGAAACGTGCACTAGGTGATTCAGGTGTAGTATCTTCTGAGATGGATACTATTGAGAGGTTCATCAAACAAATCCCCTTCAGGTGTTGATAGATGATAAGCACCTGATCCATAAACTGATATGATGACAAAGGGACCTAGCCAGTTAGGTTCAAACTTCCCTTTCTTTTCAATATCCTGCTGATTTCTAGGGTTCTCTTTTAGGACCAAATCACCAACCTGAAAAACTCTAGACTTTACCTTATGATTGTAGCTCCTTGACATTCTTTGTTGGTATACCGTTAGATGATTGACAACTTGTTGACGACACTCATCCAACAATTCCAGTTCTTGAAGCCTAAATACTCTATAGTCCTCATCTAAAATGATTCCTTTTAGTGACACACAGAGTGATGGAATATCTACCTCAATGGGTAATATGGCCTCCAATCCATATACCAAGGCATATGGTGTAGCTCCCGTTGGTGTTATGATGTTGGTTCTGTAGGCCCATAGTGCAAGATTAAGCTGAACATGCCAATCACGTCCAACATCATTAACCATTTTCTTGAGTATTTTTAGAATTGTCTTGTTAGAGGCCTTTGCTTGGCCATTTCCTTGAGGATAATACAGTGTTGAGAAATGATGTTGGATATGAATTTTTTCACACAATTCTTGGACATCCTAGTTTTTAAATGGTATCAGTGATAATGGATTGAGGTATGCCATATTGACAGATTATGTAGTTCAACATGAATGACAAGATTTGTTTTCCAGTGATAGTTGTGAGAGGAACTGCTTCTATCCATTTTGTAAAGTATTCTATCGCTGTGATTATGAACTTGTGTCCATTGGATGAAGATGGATTTATCTTTCCTACCAAGTCTAGTCCCCATTGACAAAAGGGCCATGTTGATGTGAATGGTTGTAATTCTTGAGCTGGTGCGTGGATCAAATTACTATGAATCTGACACTTTTGGCACTTCTTGACAAACTGATAAGACTCCTTCTCCATACTTGGCCAGTAATACCCTAAACGAAGGAGTTTCTTTGATAGAGTTATACCACTTGAATGAGTTCCAAAAATACCTTCATGAACCTCATGTAAGGCTGTCTAAGATTTGTTATGTTCTAAAAATAAGAGAAGAGTACCATCTAGACCTCGACGATAAAGTATGTTAGGTGGATTAGCAAATGAAGTTGCATTTTTGGTTTCTGGAAAGATCAGAAGGAAGGATGTTTTCTTTTAGGTACACATAGGTATTTTCATAGATGGAGGATTCAACGACATCTAAATGGTATATATTTTCGGATTTTGAACTATTATAAGAAGGATTAGATACTTGTGCTACCATAAACTCATAACGACCACGTTTCTCTGGTAATTGTAAAAGAGAAGCAATTGTTGCCATAACATCTGCCACTTTGTTTTCTGCCCTGGGAATTTTCTCAAATTTGATATTGAAAAAGTATTGTTTGAGATTATCTATCATCTACTTATAGGGCATCAACTTCTCATCTTTCATTGAATATTCGTCATTTACTTGATAAATGACTAGTTGAGAATCCCCGTATACTTGTAACTCTGTGATTTTCCATTCAATTGCCACTTTGACGCCAATGATTAATGCCTCATACTCTACCACATTATTGGTACATGGAAACATTAGTCTATAAGATTTTGGGATGGTGTGTCCTTGGGGTGTGATGAACAAAATTCCCGCACCAAATCCTCTCTATGTATATGGTCCATCAAAGTAAAGTATCCATTGTTGTGTTGCTATTGTAAGAATGTATGCATTAGGAAACTCCATTTTCATAGGACGATCATCAGTTAAAGGAGCTTCGGCTAATTGTTCGGTGATCACTTGACCTTTGATGGCTCTTCTTTCCACATATTGAATATCAAACTCACTTAAAGGCATGACCCATTTGGATAGTCTACCTGTTAAAGCAGCCTTACTGAGTAGATATTTTAATGGGTCAATTTTTGCTATGAGCTTAATTGTGTGAGTCAACGTGTAATGCCGCAATTGCTGGGTAGAAAATGTTAGAGTAATAGTTCATTTGCCTTTATAATTAAATCACTTTGGTTTAATTATTAAATGCTAACTATTATTCTATTTACTTAAGCTTGTCATTTGTAGGTGCATTATAATTAATATGTTTATTAATTATTAAATGCACAAACCTAGCTTTCTTCGGCTTTAGGGTTTCTCACCTTATATGCCGCTTTTGTAATTATTGTAATCATTCTTTTTGGGAAATAACAATTATGCTCTCACTCCGCTGAGTTTTTCCAAACCCTTGCTTCTGTCTCTTTGGTCTCCATTCAGCATTAGGTATTTTGCATGCAGGTGTTCTTGGCGAGCTGTGGATTTGCATTTATCAAATCCTACATGGTATCAGAGCCACCCTGCCGCTGCCTGGTTTGAAGGTGTTTGAGGCCAAGATTCGAAGACGACAGCCACAGCTTCTCTGGGGTTTTTCTGTCACTTTGAAGGAGGCACTATTTTCTGGAGCCGTTTGAGCAAAAACGGACTCCACCATTGCGTTCAGAAGGTCCGGGAGAGTCAAAATTCATATAAACTTTGACTATTTTGGCCACAGTGACCACAGGCAAAAATTTTTGGCCTACCAGGGCCGTACGGGCTCAAAAATCGAAAAAAATCAATTTTTTTTAAATGGGTTCCATGCCGCCGCTGGCGGCAGCCCTGCGGCCCCGACTGCCACCGGCGGCCCCCCACCGCCGCCCAGCCGCTCCGGCCGCCACTCCGCTCCGCTCACCACCCATCAAGCGGTGTCTACACGGGCCACCGCCGACGTCCAGTGACGGCCATACGGCCGTCAAATTATTTCCCTTGACTGGTTTTTTCCAGAGAGTTCAATTTTAGGGGGTACCTGTGGTTTTTTGGCCGTATCTTGGGCATACGGTGTCCGTTTTCGAAAAACGAAATATCGTTGGAAAGGTGTTTCCGAGCCGGACGTGATCATGCTGGTTTTGTTTGCTGATTTGGCTGTTTGAGCACTATTTTTTGGCGTCAAAGTAGAGGCTTCGTTTTCCTCTCTCACTACATCTGGCGTTCAGGTTTTTTCCTCATTTTTTATACTTCCAGTATTTGTTTAATTGTTGTACGAGGGTTAGAATCATACATTGTGGGGGGGTAGTTTTGCTTTCTGTCATTTACTTTCAGAAAACGACCCTTCTACTTCTGTCTTTCTCTTCTCTCAATGTCGGACCCCTCTATGGCCCGGCTAACACCGCACAATTACCACACCTGGAAAGCACACATGACCAGGCTACTCATGTCACGTGGCTTATGGTCATGCCTAGATGAACATCAACCTGTCCTACAGCGTCCTTTTGAGATTCTTCAGCACAGGAATAAAATGGATGAAGCCATGGGCTTGATTGCACTGAACATTTCCGACAGTCTCCTCTTTCACTTGGATGGTTTGACCACTCCTAGGGCCATTTGGGGCAAGTTTTCAGATTTGTTTGGCACTGTCAATGAATTTCGGGCACTACAGCTTGATGCAGAGCTGACTACTTTGACACCTACCGGCTTTCCCACCATTGAGGACTTCTTGATGAAGTTCAAGTCTCTACGCTCAGTTTTGCAGGGATGTGGGAAAACCAAGACAGATGACGAGTGTATCTTCTTGATACTCTCAAAGTTGCGAGGACAATATCAGATCTTCTCTTCCACTTTCTACTCCACCATGGATGCTTTGGGTGCTAGACACACCATGCCTTCTTTTGAGACATTCTGTGATCGGTTGACACGGGAACAGGCAAAGATCCAACAGATGGATGCTTCTGGCTCTTCTAGCCAAGCATTGGTTGCTCAGTCTTCACAGGGGAAACCAAAACAGAAAAGCAAACCGAAGAAAGATTCCGCAGGCAATGAGTCTTCCTCCAAACCTGCACAGAAAACTGATTCAAAACCTCCAGCTAACCCTTCCAAGGGTAAATCTTCTTCGAAGTCTACTGAGTCTACCTCCAAGACTAAGAAGAAATCAGTTGAGACCTGTAGCTTTTGTGGAAAGGAAGGACATCCCGTTTCTCGGTGTTGGAAACGTTTGGAGGCTTTAGAGGAAGCCATGCAGGAGCATCACATTTCAGCTCCTCAGTCCACATCCTCCCCTACAGGGAAAGGTCATGCTCTTACTGCACGAGCTATGACTTCTGGGCCCACCTGGATTCTTGATTCCGGTGCCTCTCACCACATGACTCACACTCAGCAATTGGTCACCTCACTTGCTCCTTGTGCTACTTCACAGATTGCTGTTGGGAACTCATCTCATCTTTCTGTTTTGGGTTCTGGTTCTGTTGCATTGGCTGGGGGTTCTCTTCAGGATGTTCTCTTTGTCCCTGACATTTCGACGAACCTACTTCTATCTATCAGATTTGTCACTCTGGCTCTGGTAAGACAGTTGAGTTCTCACCACATGATGTGGTTATTCGGGACTTACATGATTCTGATATGATTGTGGCTACTGGGAGTGTTGACACTGCATCCCGACTATACAGATTTGATGGATTTGAGTCTTCTGCTGGCATGGGTTCCTATCTTATAGCACATGCAGATTCAGTGAGCAGACTTTGGCATGAGCGTTTGGGCCATGTCAATTACAGATATCTTCAGCAGATGAGCACACAGGCACTTGTTCTTGGGCTTCCACACATTACTTGCACTGATGGGGTTTGTCAGGGTTGTGTTCTTGGCAAACAACATAGGGATCCTTTCCCTCAGGGACGAGCTACTCGTGCTTTGGCACCATTGGAGTTGATTCATAGTGACCTCATGTCATTTCCTACTCCTTTTTTCGGTGCTAGATATGTGCTTACTTTCATTGATGACTTCTCCAGGCGCACATGGGTGTACTTTTTAAAGTACAAGTCTGATGTCTTTGACTCATTTCGAGTCTTTAAGACATTTGTGGAGAAGCAATCTGGTCTTTCTATTCGTCGGATACGCACAGATAATGGGGGGGAGTATGTGAACCAAACTTTCAGGGATTTTTGCTCTGAACATGGTCTTCAGCATCAGTTTTCAGTGCCCTACACCCCTCAGCAGAATGGTGTGGCAGAGAGAAAGAACAGAACACTTCGGGAGATGGCTAATTGTATGATACAGTCCAGGTCCATGGATTCGTCTTTTTGGGCAGAGGCAGTCAATTGTGCCAACTATATTCAGAATCGGATGCCTCACAAGGCAGTTCGACATATGACTCCTGAGGAGGCTTGGTCTCATGTCAAGCCTGATATATCTTCATTCCGAGTTTTTGGTAGTGAAGCATGGGCATTTGTGCCTGACGCTCAGAGGAGAGCAATGGAGCGGAAGAGCCGACACCTCATTTTTGTTGGCTACTGCGAGGATGTTAAGGCATACAGGTTGTTTGACCCTGATTCCAGAGAGGTCCTGTTTCGACGGGATGTCCAGTTTGATGAGCGCCTTCCTACAGTAGATACCCCGCTTCCAGAGTCTACTTCACTTACCACTACTCCCTCCTCTCTTCCAACTTTGTTTTAGGACGATGAGGATGATGATCTTAGTGATCCCCATTTACCTCCACCACAGGATCCTCCACAGATGCCTAGATGGGCTCGTGTTACAGTTGATGCTGCAGGATCTCTGGCTGGTGACCCTTCCACTTCCCGTCGCACCCGGTCTCATATTGCGGGTTCTAGTCTTCTGAGTCATGCTATTTGTGGTGATCCTCAGACATTTGGGGCAGCGACAGGACATACTGAGTGGGACAGTGCTATGGAGGAGGAGTATTCTTCTTTGATGAAGAATCATACTTGGGATCTTTGTTCTCTTCCTAAGGGAAGAAAGTTAGTGCGATGCAAGTGGTTGTATCGTACTAAGTTTGCTGCTGATGGTTCTATTGATAAGTACAAGGCACGTCTTGTTGCGAAGGGTTTTTCACAGGTTGAGGGTATTGATTACACTGAGACATTTGCCCCTGTCGCCAAGATGAACTCTATTCGCCTTGTCTTATCCCTCGCGGCTTCTCAGGGATGGCCCATTTATCAGATGGATGTGAAGAGTGCTTTCTTGCACGGTGATCTTAGTGAGGAGATTTACATGGAGCAGCCTCAGGGATTTGTGCAGGATTCCTCCTTGGTTTGCAGACTTCGGCGTTCTTTGTATGGTCTCAAACAGGCCCCTCGGGCTTGGTATGAGAAGATGGACTCCTTTCTGCTTTCTACAGGATTCACACGCTGTCATTCCGATCCTACAGTCTACATTCAGCGTCTTGAGGATGAGGTTTTGATCCTTGTGCTATATGTTGATGATCTTCTCATCACAGGTAGCTCATCTTCTATGATTCAGGATGTTCAGCGTGCATTGATGGAGCAGTTTGAGATGACAGACCTGGGTCTATTACACTTCTTTCTGGGTCTGCAGATTGTTCAGTCCCCTACTGGGATCTTTGTTTACCAGCAGAAGTATGCTCTTGACATGCTTCAGCGCTTTGATATGCTTGATTGCAAGCCTGCTCCCACACCTTTTCAGTCGGGTGTTACTTTGTCTACCTCTTGCACTTCACCTTCAGTGGATCCTACATTGTATCGGCAGTTGGTTGGCAGTTTGTTGTACCTGACACACACTCGTCCTGATCTCTCCTTTGCAGTTGGTCTAGTCTCTCGGTTCTCACACGAGCCTCATGAGAGTCATTGGCAAGCTGCCAAGCGCATTTTGAGATACATTCAGGGCACACTTATGTATGGCATTCATTACACATCAGGGGCTCCTCACATTGTTGGCTACACTGACTCAGATTGGGCTGGTGATGTTGATGATCGGAAGTCTACTTCTGGCTTTGTTTTTTGCCTTGGCTCTGGTCCTATCACATGGTCGTGCAAGAAGCAGAATGCTCGCGCACTTTCATCTACAGAGGCTGAGTATAGAGCGGCAGTGCATGCTAGTCAGGAGATTTTGTGGCTTCGCAGTTGATGACTGAGTTTGGGTTTCCTCCTGATCGTCCCACTGTTCTGTGGTGCGATAATCAGAGTGCTATTCACATTTCCCGCAACCCGGTGGAGCATCAGCGCACTAAACACATTGAGCTTCATATGCATTTCATCCGTCAGCAGATTCAGGATGGTGTTCTCTCTTTGGAGTACATCCCCACTGACGCGCAGGTTGCTGACATCTTCACCAAACCTTTTGCATCTCCGCGCTATCTTCAGTTGCGTTCTATGCTTGGGGTGACGGAAGTTGTCCTTGGGGGGTCTTGTTGAGGCCTTCCTTCCTTCATGTTTTTTTCAGCATGTTGTTGTATCTCTTTTTGGGGTAGAGTTTTTTCCCACTGGGTTTTCTCTATTTCCCCGTTTTACAGAGATTTCTTTGTAGTTGGGTACCTGATCTGGCCTTGTTGCCGGGACCCATTTTTTCCTGCTTTCTTAGCTGTGCTAGGTTTGCTTCCTCCTGAGCTTCGCTTAAGGGGGGGTGTTAGAGTAATAGTTCATTTGCCTTTATAATTAAATCACTTTGGTTTAATTATTAAATGCTAACTATTATTCTATTTACTTAAGCTTGTCATTTGTAGGTGCATTATAATTAATATGTTTATTAATTATTAAATGCACAAACCTAGCTTTCTTCGGCTTTAGGGTTTCTCACCTTATATGCGCTTTTGTAATTATTGTAATCATTCTTTTTGGGAAATAACAATTATGCTCTCACTCCGCTGAGTTTTTCCAAACCCTTGCTTCTGTCTCTTTGGTCTCCATTCAGCATTAGGTATTTTGCATGCAGGTGTTCTTGGCGAGCTGTGGATTTGCATTTATCAAATCCTAAAATACCACCACCAAACAAGATTTATCAATGAAGGTATAATTTATTTCATAGCCATTCAAAGTTTTGCTGACGTAGTAAATGGCTTGTTCCCTTCCTTCATAATCTTCTTGTGCCAATAGTGCTCTTAAAGAAATATCCGTTGTTGCAATGTATAGTATTAAAGGTCTTCCTTCTGTAGGTGGCATGAGAAGAGGTGGTGACATTAGATATTTCTTTATTTGATTAAAATTTGTTTCACACCCTTGATCCCATTTGAACACAACATTCTTATGCAATAGATGATTAAATGGGTGACTTTTGTCTGCCAACTGGGAGATAAATCTCCTGATTGATTGTAGCCTTCCTTGTAGTGACCTTAGTTGACTAATGTTTCTGGGTGGTGGCATTTCCATTATTGCCCTTACCTTTGCTAGATCTACTTCAATACCTTTTTCTGAGACTATGTATCCTAAATTTTTTGCTGATGTAACCCCAAAGACACATTTCTTAGGGTTTAGTCTGACCATGAACTTTTCTAGCCTTGTGAAAATTTTGCTCGAGATATCCAGATGTCCTTCTTTGGAATAAGATTTAGCTAGAATATCATCCATGTAATCCTCCATGAAGGTATGCATAATATCATGGAAGATAGTGGTCATTGCTCTTTGATAAGTTGCCCTTGCATTTTTCAACCTGAAGGGCATGACATTCCAACAAAAGGTTCCCCATGGACATGTGAATGCAGTTTTCTCCTGATCTTCTGGTGCTATCTTGATTTGGTTGTAACCGAAGAAACCATCCATTATTGACAACATGGCATGCCTTGCTATTAAGTCTACGATGATGTCAATATTAGGCAAGGGGAAATCATCCTTGGGGCATGCCTTATTTAGATCCCTAAAATCTGTACATATCCTGATACTATTATTCAGCTTTGATACAAGTACAATATTTGATATCCATTCGACATAATCAATAGACCTAATAAATCCTACATCCAATAAATTCTTTAGCTCAACCTTTACCATTAGTGTGATGTGTGGATGCATCTTTCTCAAATTTTGTTTTACAGGTTTGATTCCATTAGGCAAAGACAAATGATGCATTAAAAGATTTAGGTCTAAACCCGACATATCAAAGTATGACCAAGAAAAAATAATTCTTCTTTCTTCAAAGAATTTGATAAATTCAGGTCTTTCTTGTTCTATCATAGATTTTGCCAGATGTAAAATATTTGCTCTTTCTTCTGTACCAATGTTTATAGATTGTGTAGGCTCCACTAGAACTGATGAAATTTCATGATAATGCTCTGGAAGGGTGTCAAATATCCCATCTTTCAGTGCCTCAAAGAGGTTTTCACCATTCAATGCGTTCTTTATTTTTCTCTTTTCAAGATCTAATACTGCCATATAATGGTTTTCACCATTAGATCCATTATTCCTGTTTTTTATTTTTGTAACTGGAAGATTTGACACCCTCCATTCGATCTGTGTTGTTATGAGATTTATGGATAGAACTTGTATCAGGTTCCTCATAAAAAAGGAAATTTATGATAACATCATCATTTGCATAGATGGGTACATTTAGAGGTTCAATGGGTTCCCAATCAATAAGTTCGGGATGGACTAAGGGCAGGAAGTCATTAGATTGACTTGGGTTGATGGCAATAAGGGTTTAGAAAATTATGTCATTAGAGTTGTCATTAGGGATGTCGAGGTCAATAATGTTACTCTCCTCAAGATTATCTAGTTCACTCGATGTTTGTTCATCCTCACTTGAGTCATCGATATGTTGTGATTCTAATACAAGCGATCTAGACCCTAAGCTCTGTCCCTCCTCATGTGTAGGTGCATATTGTTTTATGACATCGATTTGGACATCTATGTAAGATATATCAGAATATAGATCCCATTCATATTCATTAGAATCTGTTTCAGATCTATCTCTTACTTGAAGGATTCTTTCAACTTCCTTCTTAGTAATTTCTTGTTGTTCTTCTTTTGAATAACCCAGTCCTATCTTATCCTTTGAATAAAGAGTAAGAGGCTAAATTGGTTCTAGGATGCCCTCTTTCCTTTTCCAGCAGGTCCCTGTCCTTCATAACCCATGTTTTCTAAAATAGCTTTTCCTTTGCCATACTTATCTGTCTTGATGTCGATGTTTATTGATGTCAATGTTTCTCCATCTTTGTACAACCAATCGAGGATAGCTTTTTTTTCTAATTCATCCTCTATAGTACCGGCTTTCACAAATATTTCATCTAGAACCATGGCAAGTTGTGATGTTTGTTGTTTTATCAATGATGGTTGTCCATATGACTTTGGAGATGGCATCGATTGTGAAAGATTAAGAGACTGCTCAATAGAATATTGTCCCATGCCTTTTTTTGTTAGCTGGACTTGTTCTTGGAATTTCTGTGATAGATAATTTAAAGGATCCTTATTGTCTATTAATGTAGATTCAACAACACTTGTATCTTGTGATTTATCCTTTTTCTCCACCCACTTGGATGTAATGTTTGGAGGCTTTTCACCATCTGATGAATTTGAAGTGCATGCTTCCCTATTGTGAGGCACAAAAGTGTCTTGAGAAGTTCTAAGTGTGTCACAATGTTTAGGATTGTTATAATCTGCTGATATGGTCACCTCTTGTCCATTAACTGGAAATTTCAAACACTGGTGATAGGTCGAAGGTACTACCTACATTTCATGAATCCACGAACGTCCTAAGAGTATATTGTAGGTTAACTCTTTTTCTAGTACCTGGCATGCTATATTTTTCACCATTGGTCCCACTTGAATGAGAAACACAATCAGTCCTTTAGAAGATCTCTCTTCTTCATCATAAGCCTTTATTGTCATTTTTCTTCGAGTATCAATAGCATTATCTGAATACCCTAGTGCACGAATTAATTTTAAAGTACAAATATTTAAACCAGCTCCCCCATCTATTAGAACTCTTTTAATATGATGTTTGTGGATCAAAAATTCAATATGGAGGGCGATGTTATGTGGATGATTAAGTGACACATCATCTTATTCAGAGAATGATAGAAAATATGGTGTGGTCAAATGCCCACCATAGCTTGGAATTGATAAACATCTAGGTTGTTGGGTATTGTGATGGCAACAAGTACTTGTTCTAAAATCTCCTTATGGGATGGTGATAGTTTAAGGAGTTCAAGTATTGATATTTGCATTGGTATTTTTTGAAGTTGGTCGAAAATGTTGTATCAAATTGGATGTGGAGTGGTGTTTTTGGGTGCAACTCCCTTCAAAATTACCTTGGATTTCCCCCTTGTCATTACATTAACCGGTTGATAGTCTTGTCTTTCTCTGATTTTTAAAACATTTATCTGATTGTCGGATATTTGTATGCTCGGGATTAGATCTAGGGGGATAATGTCACTGGTTTTGTTGTTGTCCATGTGATTACTGGTTGCAGTATCACTTTCTACTTTGGACAAACAAAATATCTTTCTATCGTAAATGTGATTGACATTTTTTCCTTTACTGTTTGTAGAAGATGACTCTCCCTTATCGTAATTTGGTAAAGGGTCTTTAAAGGCTATATGATCATTGTTGTTTTGATGTCCCTCTACGTATACCTTTTTGTTGTCAATCAGATCTTGGATAGTTATATGTTTTAATTCCATGCAATCATTTGTCTTGTGTCCCTTATTGTTATGGAAGTTACAATAATCTGCGTCATTCCACCATGGTGGTTTGACTTTTGGATCCCAAAATCGTGCTTCTTCTGTAGTGATAAGACCACTTGCAACAAGTTCCCTCATTGCTGATTCCAGTGTTTGGCCTAATGGTGTGGATCGATGCCGGTTTGATGATTTTTGATACGTTTGTGGTTTTGATTCCATTGTTTAGATTATTGTTTTGATTGATATTTGAATTGATGTTTTGATCACTGTTTTGGTTTGTCTTTGCAGTAGAGGTTGTCAAGTTAAAAACTGGCTTTGCATTTTGTAAGTCATTTGCAGTTTCGTTGATCCCAGTATTTCTATTCTTTTGCCAAAATTTAGGTTTGTCGTTGTTGGTATATTGATTTGAGGAGTTGGTGTTGTTTGATTTTTCATTGTAGTGTTTGATCACCCCTTGTTTGACTAAGGCTTCTTCGATTTTAAGGCCATTTTCAATCACTTTTTCGAATTTTGGAGGGCATTGTAATTCGAGCCTATAGCTCATTTCATCAGTCAGGTTATCAATGAATAACTCCATTTTTTCTTCCTCAGGCATGGAGCGAGGATACCTAGCAAATAGTCTTTGCCATTGTTGTAAAAAGGACAGGAATGTCTCACCTTTGTTTTGCTTCATGTTAGAGAAGTCCTTTATCGTGATATCATGTTGGATGTTAAAAGAATATTGTGATATGAACCTATTGATGAGCTCTTCAAAAGTGCACATTCCTGGTTGTAGTTTGGAAAACCACTCCATACACTGACCTCCTAAGTTTCTTGGGAATAACCTCATTAGGTAAGTTTCTTCCTGTGTGAACTCTAAGCTCATGGTTCTAAATTCCCTTACATGGTCGATTAGGTCTGTCTTACCATTATATTTGTCATATTTTGGGAATTCGCGGTGTTTAGGGAATGGTATCATACCCATAGTTGGGTCAAAAGGATAAGGACAAAATGCATACCTTTTCGTGTTTCCCTTTTGCATATCTTGAATTTTTTGTTGCAAGTTTTGCATTTGTTGTATTAGGGCAAAAACTGGATCTACGTTTTGTGTGTGTTGTGGTATTTCGGTTTCATTTGTTCTAGGTGTTTCTTTTAAGCGATTGATATCAAAATCTTTGGGAAGTTTTGCACTTGATTCAGCTAGCATTAAGAGGTATTTCTCCATGTCTTGTTCTAAAATATTTTCCATAAATTTATGGAATTTTGGATCTTGTTGTGCTGCTTGTATGTCCTCTACTGTTATTTCATTTGTGTCATTTTGATGAAGTTCACTCCAAGGATTTTCTTTAGCCATGATGTTTGGTGTTTCAATTTCTTTTTCTTAAAATTTTTGTCTTTGTGATCTCATCAAAATTGGCATACGAGTGTTTGTTACCTTCACTAAACTTTGATCTTCTATGTTTGGATTAGTGCCAATTGGATTTTAACAAATTCAAATAGAATGATATATTCTATTGATGAGACCAAGTTAAAAATCTGATATTGTGTTTCGTTTCGTGATTGTAGGATGTCAAAATCCTGATAAGGAAACTTAACTCAATAATCAAGATTTGTGTTTTGATAATTGGACACTTTGTAGTTTAAAAGATTTGGGTTTTAGTTGAAAAGAATTTTGACTTGTAAGAACCCATTTTGTTTCAGGTCTAAGACACTGTCTAGACTGAGATGTTTCTGTCTGATAAAAATATGAGTTTTAGATGTCAATAAGTTTGACTAATATGTTTGGAAGCTCTCTGTTTTTTTTTTTTTTTGGAAGCGCTAAAACAGAGTGCATAAGCGCTATTTTGCGGAAGCGCTAAAACAAAGTGTGTAAGTGCTATGATAGTTTTTCGAAGTGTTATTTTGCAGAAGTGCTAAAACAAAGTGTGGAAGTGCTATGACAGTTTTTCGAAGCATTATTTTGCGGAAGCGCAATGACAGTTTTTCGAAGCGTTATTTTGTGAAAGTGCTAAAACAGAGTGTGGAAGCGTTATGACAGTCTTCTGGAGCACTATTTTGTGGAAGCGCTAAAACAAAGGTCAGAAGCACTAAAACAGAGGGTGTAAGCGCTAATTGAGATTCAGAAGTGCTAAAACAGACCTCAAAAGCACTACTTTGAATTTTAATGATTTTGTTTGATTTTTCTACTTGTGAAGAGATTGTTTTTCGAGAATTTTGATTTTGACAAGATATCTCCACTAGTGATTTTCTGATGTTGGATGAAAGGCCTAAAGATTATGAGTTTCTTTATTACAAAAATTGATCGGGCCTAGTGGAGTATTCTATCATTGGCTGTGGGATGGAGGACTGATGAATGGGTTGACTATGATTATGATATTATGTAAGAGCTCTTTTTTGGACATAGGCTTGTGAATAAAGAGGCTCTAAGGCGTAATCACCAGTATAACCCCTAGCGAAATCATGATACCTATGTATGAAAGTTCAATGATGAAGCAAGATTTTTCTATTCTGATACAAGAAACGTCTTCTTCTCAAAATATTTTTGTAACTAAGTGGTTTCTTCAGTTTCTTGGCTTTGAGGGATTTCTTGACAAATTTTTTTGATTTCCAATCTCTAATCATAAATTTACTAGGTGGTTTTGTTTGAATCTTTTTTGGTGTTTTTTGGATGATCTTTACCTGAGTTAAATGATTTGAGAACACGACAAACAATTGTAGAACAATTGTTTTTAATCCTAGAATCTAAACGGATAGTGTATGTCCAAGAACCACGAATGGTCCCTATTGATTTCCACTAGTTTTTTTTAACAAAGATACACTTCGAACAAACTCACTCTTAAGGTCAAAAAGGTCATCGTTATACTCAACAATCCACATCTTAAAATTGTGTTGACTCACATAGCTGTGTCACCCCCTAGAGGGCCCCCATGTTTTTGTCTTTTCCAGGTGCGTACTCAAAGTTAGATTTCTCTTCCCTTGAGCAAATGGTCCTTGGAAATTATATGGTGAATGTCTTGGGGGCAGATTCTTCCCTCCCATTGCACAATGAGTATTACAATGTCTGGTTACTGACTCAGCTGGATACTACACTATGGTTCTTAGATAGGGTTTCCGTTTAGAGAGGCAATAGATAAACTCCCTCAGGAGACCTCCCAATCTTTAGAAAAAATATTTCGGGGATGGTTATCTTTGCACAACTCCAGAAAAAGTGGGTTTCCCTAGATTCACTTTAAATTTTATAGTGGGGTGGAAAACTTGGCTTTTGTTGTTCCCACTTAGGTTATTCCCGTAGGGTGAGTACTTTTTCCCACTACGACAAGCCTTCTAAAGAATTTTAAAAGTGTAAATTGCATGGAAATAAAGGATGAGTCTGACGTTTTGATCACCCAGTTAAGGGGAGAGCATAAGCCTATTCACCACACAAGCACAGTAATCAATGTTCGATTTTAAAACCCAAAAGACAAATTTTGCTATCCTATGTGAAGATTTTGCTTCACAAAAGTCATGGTGTCAATTTTAATTGATATAGAAAAATGTGTGATGTCTATCCTAGGATTGATAAATTTTAAATCAAGTGACTACCCTAGGATTGATTATTTTTAGTCCAAATGCATGTCAAAATAAAATTCTGGCCGTGGTCGCATTGGATCCAGATAAGCAGTTATAGAAGCGCTGAAACAAAAAATAGAAGCGCTGCAGTTTATATCAGATGCACTATAGTCAAAAGCACTACAATAGTTTGTAGAAGTGTCATATAATTTTGCAGAAGCGCTATAGCTATTTTAAAGAACAAAGGCCAACTGTGTTGGAAATGGGTGGCCGATGCATTGAAACATACCATGTAAGTGCTATAGTTTCTTCCTCAGAAGTGCTAAACAATTCTTTGGAAGCGCTATAGTTTTTGTGGAAGTGCTGAAACAAAGCTCGGAAGCGCTATAGTTTTCCTTGGAAGTGCTATAGTTTTCTTCAAAAGTGTCGAAAAATCTCTCACTCATGCTAAACTGAATACGCCAGAAACCTGTACAACACTTTTCAAAGCAATTTTGTGAAATATGGGGTTATGCCCCATGATGGGTGCCAAATTGTAAGTGTGAAATAAGTATTGAGTAAAATAACACTTCTTAATGAAACATTATATCAAAGATTCAACAATTAATCTATTAAAAAGAGTAGAAACTTGAAAGCGTCTCATTGTTTCCTATCTCCAAAGATTTATTAAATCATAGAGGGCTCTCAGATTTGGTAAGCACTTGTGACTGTTAAAATGCCAATCTAGAATGGAATGATGCTAAATGCAATGATGTGATGATTGATGATACCTAATTGATAAAAAGAAGCTAAGTTGTAATCTATTATGAGATGAAAACTAACAAATGAAAGCTACAGTAAAACTACTATGCAACCATGATTATAGTTCTAAATTGCTATGATTGCTATGATACTAAGATGCTTGATTGCTCTATTTCCTGCAGAGTAAGATTGCACACAATTGGGATCCATTTCTTGTTGAATGAGGTTGTATTTATAGATTTATGACAATAGATTTGCACAGGGGCAACAAAGTAGTGGCTTGGATTCAATCTAGAGGATTGAATGGTGAGAGATTGAGAAGATTGAGAAGATTTTGGGAATTGTTCCTCCCCACAAAAAATAACAAGCTAGATGATAGGAAGAATTGATGGAAGAGGATGAAGGAGTTTCCTGCAAATTTATCTTCAATTTGTCTCCAAATTTTCCCGTGAAGATTGAGTCAATTAATTTAGACATAAATTAGACATATAATATCTAATTTGATTTGTGCAACTTTTGAGTGAAAATAGGAAATAGCTGTAGAATGCATTTCCATTGAATATTTGGATTTATTCAATTTAGGCAAGAAGATATTTAATTTAATAAAACAAACTATAGAAGTCTATTTATTAATTAAATAAATATGGAGGAAGTGTGATAATTAAATAAAACAAAGTCAAAAATTTGTTTGTTTAATTTATATGCTGATGTGATTAAGATAATAAAAGAATTTAATAATGATAATTAAATAAATTTGTTTATTTAATTAAGAAGAAATAATGTAATAAAGATAGAAGAAATAAAAGGTGAACCATATAAATAAATATTTCTATTTATTTAATAGTAGAAGAATTTAGGATAATTAATCAAATAAGTTGTATTTAATTAATTAAATTCTCCAGACCAATTTTTAGGCATATACAATGGTAACATTGGATATTTCTCTTATCAAATTTGCCTCTACCTCTTCCTCTTGAATCACCTCTTCCTCTTGAACCACCTCTTCCTCTATTTCGTCTTGAAGAATTTTGATTTTGACCTCTTCCTTGACCTCGGTTGCTACTATTGGCATCTTCATTCTTTGTAATTTTTAATTTGAAGGAAAAATATTTCTCATCACTTTCCCAAATGAATCTATCAATATCTCTTCGTGAGACATTAGAGATCCAACTAAGTGATCAAATCGAAGGGTAGTCAAATCCTTGCTTTCTTCAATGATTACAACAACATGGCTCCACCTAGATGTTAGAGACCTCAAAACATTTTTATTACAATCTCATTGCTTACCGTTTCTTCTAGAGTGGCCATTTTATTAACCACATCATTGACTCTTACACAATAATCACTTATTTTCTCAGTTTCTTGAATCTTCAAATTTTTGAAGTCTCTCTTCAACACCTGCAACTTCACAACCTTGACCTAGTCACTACCCTGGTAAGCTTCCTTTAGAGTCTTCCAAGCTTCTACAACTGACTTTGCACTTGCAATCCTAAAAAATAAGCTCTTATCAAGAGCTATTTGAATATGAAACAATGCTTGAGAATTCTTCTTTATAGCCTCCTTCTTAGCTGTTTTGTCATTGACTGCAAGAGCATTCCAATTGAATAGCTCATCATAACCCGTTTCTACGATCTCCCACAAATATTTCCCCGTCAAAAGGTCATCTTGATGCACCAATATTCATAGTCACTTCCATTGAAATTAGGAATTGGTAAATAATTTAGACCTAACATAATAAAAAATAATAATAACCTGCTTTGATACCAAATGTAGAATCTAAAGAAAGCCTAATTCCTGTACTAATGGGTTAAAAAAGAACAAAAAAAAATGAACAATATTAAAATGTAGAGAACTAAAACATCTAACTCAGAAATAAAATAGAGCACACACAAAAATAACTATATTTTGCAGGCTGAATTAATGCCTTTATTAATGATGCTTTTATAAAGAAGAACTTCATTGTTGCTTAGATCACAACATCTAAAAATAGATTGCAAAACCTAAAAACTACGCATGCACATGTCATGCATTATTCCTTACGCTAGCAACAAGGCGATGAAAGATAAGTCTATCAACTGAAACTAAACAAAAGGAAACTAAGACTAAACTGGTTGTCTAAAACTAAATAAAGACTAACTAAATCTATGAATATGAATGAAAGGTAAACTCCAGTTGTAGGTTGTACGACTCCATGCATCAATTGTCAACACTTATTATGTGTTAATGTTTTACTAGTGGTTTTGTCCTTTTGTTCGATTTGATTTCCTATTCACTATTCAGTGTTTTGCATGTTGTTGTTGTTATTTTCTGGCATGCAAATAGTTGTTGGGCCACAAAAGAAATCCTACGTCCAAATCCCTCACACATTTTTGCATGAAGTATGTTGCGTTGGTAGCATTTCACATGTCATTGAGATGATGTTATGTTTTTTAAGTTTATTATTAATCACTAATATAGATTTTTTAAATATTTAGTATTGAAATTTTATAAGTTTACAATTTAAATAATTCTTATTAATAAAAGTATAATATTTAATTATAAATAAAAAATTGTATTTTGAATGCCTGATAAATTTAGTATTTGGAGAATTTTATCCATTTCCTGTTATCATCACACCTTCATCATATAGAGAACAAAGGGAATCACAAATATCTAGGATCCATGCCCTTAGATCTGTTTGGGAGGGTGCTAAGGTTACTCCAAATCACCTATGTATGCGAGTACTCTTCAGGTAGACCACCATTGTTTCATCTCTAGAAGTCTACAAATTCAATGCACTTATATTATTCACCTACCTAGGCAAACCAATAACAATAATAGGCCAACAAATGACTTACACTTACTATTGGTCTTGTTGTCATCAGTTCATAGATGGGTTATTTGATTACTCCTTGAAAACATTTTCTAAACCTGATCTATTATCAACAATAAATAAGAGTTTATTGTACATGATTTTTAATTCTTTTCCAAGTTAAAAAAATTTAGAACATACTTTATGCAAAATAGGATTTTAAATATATGTTTTATTTTGACTCAAACTAATATAAAATACAATTGACATGACCATTGCACCTCCTTTTCGATGCAAGTGCTAGTTATAATCATTATGTTAAAGGCATTTGTTGTAATCATTCCTGGATCGAGTGACACAATGGTGGAGGTCATAATTTTAATAAAAAAATATTAATCCCAAGTGCTATCTCAACTATTAAACACCTCTCAGCTAGGGCCCCCTCTCAAGTATGGCCCCTTTCTCTCATATATATATATACACATGGACCATACCATCTTGTTAATTCTTTTCCAAGTAAAAAAATTTAGCACATACTTTATGCAAAATAGGATTTTAAATATATGTTTTATTTTGACTTAGACTAATATAAAATACAATTGACATGAGCATTGCACCTCCTTTTCGATGCAAGTGCTAGTTATAATCATTATGTTAAAGGAATGTGTTATAATCATTCCTGGATTGAGCAACACAATGGTGGAGGTGTCAAAGGGACAAAAAAGTGACGTCGAATTCTCCCTCATAAAGGAAAGGAGGGAGGTCCTTTTATAGTCCACAATACCAGGCAGTCTGCTTTTGGGTCTACAGATGGCTTAAACATATGGGACTCCTTATACTCCCAATATGAGGGATGCACCTAACTCGTGCTCCACAATATGAGGTGTACATACCTTACCCCCTGTAGGATTTGAACTTGTGACCTATCTTTCAAGAGTACAAGTTCTCCACCATTAGACCAACTCAGATGTACACCATAATAACTTTTCGATGCGACGACATTAATATCGAGTCGATGCCTTTACTCCACATTTCAACAAAGAGTGCCCATGAGCGGGAGAAATGGACACCCCTCTTCGACCAACTTGTTCGTGCAGATAGATGGCCTTCTTGGGAGAAATTAAGGATAGGAAGAGTGTTTTTAAAAACCATCACGGGTTAATATTGCATGCTATCAAGGGCGTTTTGGGGGAGGCCTTCATGGCTATGAACCATCGCCATAGGGTCAACGCAAACATATCGTCAATGTTCCTTACTTGCCTCATAGACTTGGGTGAATCGACGGAGGTGGCGGAGATGCTCTGCAAGAGACCCATTAGATGGCAGTTTTTGGGTGGTCTGGAGGACATTTTGATAATGGTGGTAGAACTAGAGGGGCGTGGGATTCCCTGCCCATGGATTCTTCAAGATAATGGCTCTGGGGTGGGAAGTGGAAAGGTTTCCGTTGATATTCTCTTCCATCCACTCTTCCCTCCCCCGCCACTACCAGGTCGCTGCAAAAAGTGTTCTTTTCTTGAAGAGGATTCTTGCATAGTGCTTGCAGAGGGTCTTGAATGGTTGCCGGAAGATATTAAGGAGGAGCGCTTGGATTGAACCGAGCAAAACCATGCCTTCTGGAGGTACTAGGTTCTATATAGTTCTCAAAAAAATGACTAGATAGTAGGATTATAATTAACTCCTTTTCTTATGGCAACTGTGGAGCTGGTTTGTATAGGCAAATGACGTGTAATAGCAGATAGTCTTCCCAATTTTGGTGGCAAATAACCCTGGGAAGTATCATTGGCTCTAGCCAAAAGACTCTATTTTTCTTCTAGTTATTACAATGGGTGGAGTTCCCTACGGCTGCTATTTACTTATAAAAAAACCTATTAAATATATATTTAATATGATATAAAGTATTCAAATTTACGTGAATATTTATGAGTATACACCCCCCAAATGAAAATTGAATAAGACATTAAAAAAGGGACTCGAGGACAAGAATTAATAAGTTATTTATCTAGCAATATAATAAGTAAATACCTCTACTGATCCATTGACTGATTTGCAGTGTCATTGACACATGCCCTGGTAATAATAATTAGGCAACCTCGATTAGTTGGTGAGAAAGTGAATAATAAGGAATAAATGGAAAACAAAGATAATACATAATATTTTCATTTCAAAAAAATTTTGAGTTAAAAATTCAGCACAGTAAGAAAAATTATTATAGAAAAAACTCAATTCTTTTTCAATATAAAAATGAAACTCGTTACTTCACTGTCGATATGAATCTCTGTTTCTTTACTCTTAAACATGTGTTGATACGAATATCAAACACAGTTTTACAGATAAAGATCATACATAAAATAAATATACAGTTCTACGAATATTTTAAAACATAAAAACTGTTAAACATAAAAAGAAATATAGAACATTTATCTAACAAAACATTTCATTTCATTTTTGTTAGTTAAAGACTTCTCTGCACAACTGGATTCTATTCATTTGCCTATATTCTATCAAGCTGAAGATGCCTGAGCAAAACTCAGGTCCCTAACTTTCACAGTCCATCTCTGTATAGCAATGTATACCAATGATATCATCCAGCTCCAAACTTTTAAGCTCTGGATTCTTTTTCCCTAACATGGATGTCAGATACCGGAAAGCAACTTCCTCACAGGGAATGGTAATGCCCATCTGATGATCAAAGCCATATTCTTCCTCAGACTTCTGCAGCAATGCCTTAAACAGGGAATTATTCAAATAAGCCGTGGGGATGATAAACCTAGTTCTCTCATGCCCAACATATACTGCAAAATGTCCCTTGGGAACATCATTTTGAACAACACTAGATGATGACGACGATTTTCTAGTGCCATCTTCCAATGTGAAATACCTTCTCTTTTTAGGAGAGAATAAACGCCCATCTACCTTATGGGCATTGGCCAAACAACAAAACTCTTTTATTTGCTTCAAAAATAAAGCATAAGGATTTCTCTTTGTTCTTGCCATTGGTTTCAGAACAGAGCAAAATGTAGCTTGGTTAAACTACAAGCTATTGCTTAGTACTAGAAGCGTAATCAGATTAGCAGACTTTATCAATATATATAGGATTTCAATGTAACTTTTAGGCACCCAATAAAGAAATATACGAAGTCAGTGAGCACACAGTCATAAATGAATAAATTTAGTACAGAACAGTTGTATTTCGTGACAAATTTGTATTGAGGATTGATTATGGAGGACAATGCATGTGAGCCATCTTATTCGTTCACTGTTGAAGATGATGGGCCTTATTTCATCTTACCAGAAAAGAAAATGCAGTCACGTGGGTGTTGGCCCAGTACTTATTATTTATGTTAAGTCGATGCAAAACAAATTTCTGTTCGGAAATGGACGTGCATGAGATATGGACGTGCATGAGATGCTCAGATTGATTAGATTTATATTTATCACATGATTCCTGTACAGAGATGTTTTCCAGTTGTGTTCTGACTCCTGAGCTAAAAATAATAGCCACATCTATGCATTTGAAAATAATAAAACACCAAGTTAAAATTTGAGAGAAAATTTCTGTACAACCAAAACATTGGTTCTTTGTTTAACCATTTTTTACTACCAACAGAGATGAATATTGCATTGATAGTTTAAATAGTTAATAATGTTTGTATAACTGCATGATTAATCAAGATAACTGTTTTTAAAGAATTGTGGAGCATGTTTAAACAGCACTATTTAAGTTTTGATTTTTGTAGACGGTTATCTGAATCACATTAATAGTTGATTTGTTTGGATAGATCAATTGAAATCACACGAGCTTCTCTAATATAATCTACCTATTAATACAATTCAAATAAACCATCTAAATGAATCAAAATTTAGAATATACTGTTTAAACCAAAATCGAATGATAAATATGGCGCACACACATCAACTATCATAGATATAAAATAATATCCTGAAATTACTCCCACTTGAACTGATATGTGGTTAACAAGCAGGAAGACTTAACATAATACTCACCATACAGCCCAGTCGGTGGATCAACTATTCATTTCTTTGTAGTCAGACTGATTGAGTGGAGGATAAAGATTAGAGTAAAGTATACAGCAAAAAAGCACCCATTATTTAAGTACAATACGTACCGTACTGGATCTTAAGTGTCTTCCCAGTTACTACTGTGCTTTGGGTACAGGTGACTGAACTCCATACAAACTTTGAATAATAAGTTAAGGTATATGAAAAACAATTCTTTTCGGACTAAAAATAGCTTTAAATGTAGAAGTTTGTTAAAACAGACATCACCAAGACAGAATACCAAACAGATATTTATTGAAGATCTCGAATCTAAGATTTTTTTTTGTTGAAATCGACAGATTTTGCATAGGCAGATTCAAGTTGCTTTTGTACAAATTCTAATTTCATTTATTAAATCTAAGTTGAAAGGCCCTTACAACTAATAGTACAAAAACGTATCTCCACCGACAACCTCTATGTCCAACAATAATTATATAGTGATTAATATTTAATGGCCACTCTTGCCTATGTAGTCTCTGTAGAATGTTCTTAAATTACACAGTTCTTGGCAAGCTAAAATTTGAATAGGAAAGGCACTATAATTGATTTTTTTTTATGATGTACCAAATTCTGTACATATTAATGGTATTATAGGTATAAATTTTCAATGGTGAAAATTCCATATGGATGCCCTTTTTCTGTATGTGTTGGGTCCACATATTTTATACAGTAACAAGTTTAAAGTGACATGTTTATGTATGAGATTCGAGTCGTCACAATAATCTAAACTAGTTATGACGTCTAGATTTCTCATTTTGGAATTGATCCAAAGTTATATATTTAAACCTAAAACTTTAAAATTCAAAATTTAAATTTAAGTCTGTTGATTATTTCATTAAAAATTGTGAATTAATCTAGAGCATGTTTGTGTATATTTGAATGATATGATCTTGTATCTAAGGACATTCATTATTCATTTAGAAAATACTATCATCTTGTAGTTATCAAAGACCATTCATAAGAAAGAATTATGACACAATTATGGAGCATCCTAATTGCATCATTAGCTTGCATCACCATACTAGCCATATTGTATGCTTCTCTATTATTATTTTTAATCTCGATTCAATGTTGTTGAATTGATTTACCTAGGGGTTTGATTGAGGAGAACATGACACTTAGTTAGAAATTTCTTAAATGTTTGTAGACACCACCCCACTTTAGACATAAGTACAACAAGTTGAGGCAAATTTACTAAAGCCATCCATTCCTTTCTAGTTCACTTCCATAGGGCTAGGTTTAATTTTGTGCATTAGGTAACTACCCCAATTGAAGATCAATTTTACGAACATGAATCTAAACTAGAATAGAGAACAATCATTCTATAGATTTAGAGACATCTATCTAACCAAACCCTAAATTCCCAACACAATGGTGAATCAATTCTTGACATCTTCAACAACATTTTCCTCTAACTTTTTTAGCTAAGTATTGTATTTGATTTATTTAGTTTTCATAACTTCAATTCTACATTTATTGTTCAATTTCCTAGCTCTTAATCCTAGGGATTTAATTATTGTTTGAGTATTTGTTCCAAGTAAATGATAGTGAAATAATTTAGTTTCATTCCATTTATTTGTAAACTTAACACTCATACATAACCTAGGTTTTTGACCTTACATTTTATCATTCTTTTATTAAGGTTGCTAGATATTTTTTAATGCATATTTTAGCTTTAGATCTCATTAGGGTTTTCATTTCCCTTTACTTATGCTTTATTATCACACCTTCAATTTTTTGTGCTTCATTATGTCATATTCTATCTTCATTGCACCCAACTCTTTCTTATTTTTACCTCTAGGGTTTCACTTGATTTTTTTCATATCAAATTACTTGCTATTTTAAAAAAAAAATTATATTATATATTACATCCTTTTTCTATAATTTGTCCTATACGGTTTTGTGAATTTTTAGATGCCAAGGTCTCCTCCACAAATTTTCTTTTCCTTAAGGAGAAGCCTTTATTTGAAACCTGAAATCATTCAATCTAGTTAGAATGGTGTCAAATCATTCAATCTAGTGAGAATGGTGTTACTAATACTATTGAGAATAAGTTTGAGAATTTTAATCATGTTGGACATTTGAAAAAACCACAATTTACATATGAGCTTGCCATTTTAATTAAGGTGGGTAGTCATAAAAATTTGATTTAGGATTTTTATGATTTATTTCTTACTAATCCATTTGATTTGAAAGTGATTGAAGGTATTAGTTCTAAGTTTACTCCTAGTTCTTTGAATGTTGCATCATCCTTACAATTTCTTCCTCATTTTGTTGTGCCTCCTCCTTCCACCCCTCTCACTATCATATTGGAGACCATTATTATTCTCACATCCCATCTTGATCTAGGTTACGATTTTGTCCCTTTCCTAGTTCCATATATGATTACCCCTCTTTCATATCTTATTCCTTACAAAATTCTACTCCTACCATAGCCATGTATATGCCTTATCACTCCCTTTCTTATCAACCTATGTATAAATAACCTTTTGTGTCTAATATTCCTACCACCACCATGCTTAATTAAAACTTGGATGGACTTATTCAAAATCTAGACAGAGTGGAGTATAAGGTCAATACCATCCACAATAATGAAGATAAAGATAAACATATTGAAGCACAAAATATATCGAATGAATTTGGTATTGTCACTTATCCTTTACCCACTGGTTTTATGGTACCTCAATTCAAAATGTACAACATGGTAAAGGTGATGCTAATACACATTTGATATCCTTAATTATTCCATGTTTAGACTATGTAAATGAAAGATAATAATTTCATTGTTATGGGTTAGTGCAAGGCAACAAGGGTCTAAAATGACCCAAAAGTGGATTTTTTTGCCTAAATTAGAGTTGTACTTTGGAAAATATTTGAATCAATTTTAAATATAATATTAACATGGTGTAAAAATATGAAACATTAGATTCTATTTTTGTTTTCCACATGCAATACCTAGATGATTAAAGTTTGTTGAATAAAGGGTGTGCAAAAGTGACACTTTTTTAACTTTGATAGAAGCAAAAACATGCATGTGTACAATATGTTGAACAAGACAACTAAGAGGAGGGGGTGAATCAGTTGTAGCAATTTTAACCTTTAAAAATTTCACCAGATGTTAGATCAATAACTGTTCATAAATCCTTTACTTTGCTAATGTGATTAATCATTATGTGCAAAAGCAAAAACTGAAAGAAGTAAAACCATACACATAATAACACCAGATTTATGTGGAAAACCCAATGAGGGAAAAACCATGGTGAGGATTAGCTCACAATATAAATAATTCTAAAACTGAATACAAAGGCTCAGTACCAAAACAAGACCTACTTTTCCTAAATAAGACTCACTACCCAAAGGGCTCACCAAGTCCAATAAGGGATCACTACTCAGAGGGATCAGTGACACAAAATTACAAACAAGATAGAAGATAATTGTTACAAAGTGAAAAATATCTCAATGTAATAGAGATTTCTAGCATAATTCACTCACACACTTGCATATTTTCTTGAATGATGGAGTACACCTTCAACTCACTACCTCCAGTAACTCACCACTTGAATTTTGTATTGATCTACTCAAACTTGCATCACATACACTATTTTACATCTATCTTGCTTGCATTCATCTTTCACAAACATCTCAACTTATATTTATATAGCCTTCAACCTCGAAACTCATCCAAGGTCGGCCACACACCATTTGTAAATTCAAATTCAAGTTAGGTCGGTGCCAAAACATTCTATGGTGGAATTAAAATGAGGGTGACCCAACACATACTTAATGAGGACCTAAAAAAGTCTCAACACACTTCTCCATGCTTCACAAGTAGTGTTTAACACAAGGTCGTTCAACACTCGTGCAAAACACATAAGACAATTAAGCACACACATCCTTAACATGATCTAATCTCTCTAAATAACAAATTTCACTTGAACAAAATCTTATTAGCTTATTCTTAGAACCGCAAGTCCTAAAACCAAGATTCAGAGAAATCCGAAGCAACTACATTTCTCCTAGACCAAAGCTAGACATATTGAAAGGTGTAGTACACAAACTGGTGAAAATATATCGCACTATACAATGATCCAAAAGCCAAAATTCTGGATACAACAACTTCCAATAGTCATGAACAACAAATCAGATCCTCACTAGCATAGAAACACATCTCAAAGCATATATCAAAGCAACCATTGAATACCCACAAACCTTCTTTATTACAATTTTCTCAATATCCTTGACATATACAACCAAAAATTAAGACATCAATGACAACACCTTCACACTTGACAATCAACAACCAGTTGACATAAATGACAACACCTTCATACTTGCAACAATCTCCCCATTTGTCATTGATGGCAACACATGATGTGAAAAACCATCAAAGACAACACAACAAATTTGAACCATCAATCTCCTTAATTCTTTCTCCCCCTTACTTTGTTTTCCCCCTTTCACATTAAGAACATTCCTAGTACTAAATACTCCCCCTTAGGAGTATACCCAAACAACTACACAATGAAAAAACATGGCACTACCTACTCCCCTTGAGAGGTAGCCACCAAACATTAGTCCAAAAAGAAGATAGATCCAATAGACTGATTCATCTCCATATGCATCTAGTTCAAGAAAAGAATTACAATGACCCCTAACTTCTCTCGAAGATACTCAAAAGTATCTTTAGGAAGAGCCTTAGTAAACATGTCAACAATCTAATCCTTTGTAGGTACATACTCAAGCTAAATACTTCATTCTCCATTACCTTTTCTCTCAAGAAGTGATACCTAATAGATATATGCTTTGTCCTTGAGTGCATCACTGGATTCTTTGAAATGTTAATTGCACTTTTATTATCACAAAAATAGAGATGGGATCATCATGGATTACTCTGATATCCTTCAATGTTTGTCTCATCCATAAAACTTGTGTACATCAAAATGCTATAGCAATATACTCAGCCTCTAGAGTGGATAAGGAAACTGAATCTTACTTTTTACTTAACCATGACAGTAATTTGCAACCAAGAAAGAATGAACCACCACTTGTACTTTTTCTATCATCGACACAACCTATCCAATCTGCATCTATATAAGAATTTACTGTAAAATCAGTATCCCTAGGATACCATAAGACATAATCCAGAGTGCCATTCAAATATCTGAATATCCTCTTAACAAAAACAACATGTGTTTCTTTAGGATATTCTTGAAATCTAGCCACAAGACAAACTACATGCATGATATCCAATCTAGTAGTAGTTAAATATAACAATCCTCCAATCATAGATCTATATTTGCTCTAATCAGCTTTAGGTGAATCATCATCTTTACTCAATTTGTAGTCATTCACCATGGGAGTGCATACCGGTTTGGAACCATCCATCCAAAACTTCTTCAACATTTCTTTCACATACTTTGACTTTGAAATAAAATCCCTTCCATTTGATTGATTTGTAGCCCAAGAAAGAAATTCATCTCACCAAACATAGACACTCAAACTCTTTTTGCATTACTTCAACAAACATTTTACACATTTTTCATTTCCTCCAAAGATAATATCATCAACATATACAACTACTATCAATATTTTGTCATTTTTTATTTTAAAATATAAATTGCTAGCTACTGTACCTTTGCTAAAACCTTGTTGAATCAAATATCTATCCAACCTTGCATACCAAGCTCTAGGAGCTTGCTTCAAACCATATAAAGCTTTCTTTAATCTAAAAACCATGTTCGGTTGTTTTGAGAACTGAAATCCTTCTGGTTGTTCCATGTACACTTCTTCTTCCAACTCACCATTCAGAAATGCAGACTTTACATTCATCTGATAAACTTTAAAATCCTTGTGAGCAAAAAATGCCAAAAGCATTCTGATAGCTTCCATCCTAGCCACCAAAGAAAAAGTCTCCTAAAAATATATACCTTCTACTTGTGAGTAACCCTTACACACAAGCCTCGCTTTTATTTCTGAACACTTGTCCATTCTCATTCAACTATTATTTTGATCCAATTATTTTTTTATCTATTGGGTCTACGAATCAATTGCCAAGTTTGATTTTTCTCAATCTACATAAGTTCTTCTTCCATTTCTCTCATCCAATTCTCATATTTACATGCTTCACTTACTGTCTTAGATTCCATTGTAGAAAGTAAACATAGATTTATTTTAGTAGCAGTAGTAGCTTTGCTTCTTGTTGATAATCCTTTTCTCTTGTCTCCAATGATTTGATCTTCTGAATGATTCTTTTGAACATATTTAGGTTTCTTTGGGGACACCACCAGAGCTTCTTCTTCTTCATTATGATTTTCTTGTTCTTCAACAACTTCTTCTACCTCTTTTCTACAATTTGGTTCATCTGATACATATCCATCAAATTTAATTGAATTCTTCAATGCTTCATCAACCTTGACATATGTTCTTTCTACAATATTTCTCAGCCTCTTATTGTATCATTTGTAAGCTTTGCTTCTAAGGGAGTGTCCAAGGAAGATACCCTCATCACATCTTGCATCAAAATTTCCTAAATTTTCTTTATCTCTTTTGATATAACATCTACTTCCAAATACCTTGAAGTACTTTACAGTAGGATCTTTCCATACCACAACTCATAGGGAGTCTTAGTGCTGTTAGATTTTGCTTGAACTCAATTGAACACATAAACATGAGTGTGAATTGCTTCTCTCTAGTAGACTTCTGGTAGACCTGCCTTAGTTATCATTGATCTAGCAACTTCTTGAACCATCATGTTCTTTCTTTTAGCAACTCCATTCTACCGAGGAGTTCTAGGAGCAGATAATTTTCTTCTTATTCCATGTACTTCACAAAACATGTTAAACTCATTGGAGGTGAATTATCCACCTCCTGGTCAAACCTTAAGCATTTGATTTTCATATCCATTTGATTTTCAACCATAGCTTTGAATGCTTTGAATTTGTCTAATACATCAGATTTATCTCTAAGAAATGTAACCCATGTCATTCTAGAGTAATCATCAATCAAGAGCATTAAATACCTATCACCTTGTAGAATTCTCACCCTTGCTGGACCATAGAGATTTGTGTGAATCAAATCTAGTATTCTAGTAGTAGATTGTTCCTTTGACCTAAATCTATTTCTAGCTTTCTTTCCAAACTGTCAATCCTTGCAAATAACTTTAATAGGCTTTGTAATTCTTGGTAAATCTCTCATAGCTTGTACTATATAGTAATTCTCACCATATTATCAAAATTCATGTGACTCATCCTCTGGTTCCATAACCAACTAGCATTAATATGAGACATAAAGCAATGTCCATCAACACCTTTAAGTTGATAAATATTTCCTTTAGACCTTTTTCCAGCAACAATCATAGTTCTAGATCCTTTCCTTATTTCACATTTATCATCCTTGAGAAAAAGATTATATCCTTTACTACACATCTGCCAACACTCAAGAGATTATGGCTTAAACCCTTAACATAGTAGACATCATTAGTATTATGCTTGCTATCAAAACTGATTGAACCTATCTCGCAAATATTAGCACCAGTATCATTTCCAAACTTAACTAAGCCTCCATCATATTTTTCAAGTTTAAAAAAATTACTTTTGTCACTGGTCATGTGATGTGAACAACCACTATCAACAACACAGTAGTTATTTTCTTGTTTAGCATGAAGAACAAAGATCACAGTATCGTCAACCTTCTCTGAAGCACTTTCCTTCACATGTCTTTTAGTATTAGCAAGAGTAGATTCATATTTTATAGCCAAGAATGAGCATTCATTATCATAAAAATCTCCATAATCATACTTAGCATCAGAGATACCAACATCTTCATTTACATAATATGCTCTCTTGATCATCTTTCCTTTGTTTTCTTTGCCTTCTCTATGTTTATTCCTCTCAGCTCTTTTCAGACATCTTGAAGGATAATGACCAATTCCTCCACAACTAAAACATTTGAAAGGTAACTTACCTTGATACTTACCAGAGCCATTTTTCATTCTTCATACAAAGTTAGCTTCTACTTCATCAAAGTTTTCTTCATCCGGATCTTGAGTATTTGTAACCCTGAAAGTAGTTTTTGTCTTTGATCCATTCTCAAGATAGACTTTCTCATTTCAAATAAGGTTAGAGTACCCAACAACTGATCTTTAGTATATGTCTTATAATGTAAAAATTCCTCAATATCAGATACCTTTTCACTATATGCATCAGGGAGATTTTTGAGAATCTTCTTTACTATCATAGATTCATCCACTATTGCACCAAGTCCTCGCATACCACCTAATAGCTCATCCACTCTCTGTACATAGAATTTAATATTCTCATATTCAAACATTCACATGATCTCGAATTGTGTCTCCAAATTTTTCAGCTTTTCTTCTTTAACCTTTTCATCTCCTTCATGTGGATCTTTTCTAATGCATCCCAACCCTCTTTAGTAGTCTTCAGATTTACAGCTTTGATTAATTTGGAATGTGAGAGACTATTCTTAAGAATAAAATTTTCCTTATTATTTGCTTCATCAACCTTGATTTCATTAGCAATACTTGGACCATTAGTAGGAGCAGCGTATGGAGTCTTATAAGCTTTCTCAACATCATATCCACAGTATTCCAGATATCCTTCCATCTTTTCTTTCCAAAAAGTGTAGTCAATACCATTGAACTTAGGGAGCTCAGAGACTATATTGTTCACCATCTTGGACCTTCCTTAAGTGGTTAAGATATTCTCCAAGGAACCAAGCTCTAAAGCCAATTGTTGAACAAGACAACTGAGATGGGGGTGAATCAATTGTAGCAATTTTAACATTTAAAAATTTCACTAGATGTTAGATCAATAATTGTTCATAAATCCTTTACTTTGCTAATGTGATTAATCATTAAGTGCAAAAGTAGAAACTAAAAGAAGTAAAACCATACACAAAATAACACCAGATTTACATGGAATTATGAGGGAAAAACCATGGTGAGGATTAGCTCACAATATAAAGAATTCCAAAATCGAATACAAAGGCTCACTGCCAAAATAGGACTTACTTGTCCAAAACAAGACTCACTACTTGGAGGGCTCACTGTCCAATAAGGGATATCTACCACAAAATTACAAAGAAGATAGAAGAGAATTGTTATAGAGAGAAAACTATCTCAATGCAACATATATTTCCACCATAATTCACTCACACACTTATAGACATGCTTGAATGATGGAGTACACCTTCAACTCACTACCTCTAGTAACTCGCCACTTGAATTTCAAATTGATCTACTCAAACTTACATCACACACATTATCTCGCATCTATCTTGCTTGCATTCATCTTTCAAAAACATCTCAACTTATATTTATACCGCTTTCAACCTTGAAACTCATCCAAGGTCGGCCAGACACCATTTATAAATTCAAATTCAAGTTAGGTCGGTGCCAAAAAAATCTATGGTAGAATTAGAATGAGGGTGACCCAACACATACTTAATGAGGACCTAAGTCCCAACATGATTCTCCATGCTTCACACATAGTATTTAACACAAGGTTGGCCAACACCTATGCAAAACACATAAGACAATTAAGCACACACATCCTTAACATGATCCAATCTCTCTGGATAACAAATTTCACTTTAACATAATCTTATCAACTTATTCTCAGAACCACCAGTCCTGAAACCAAGATTTAGAGAAATCTGAAGCAACTACATTTCTCCCAGACCAAAGCCAAACATACTGAAAGGTGTAGTACACAAACTGGTAAAAATATCTTGCACTGTACAATGATTCAGAAGCCCAAATTCTAGAGACAACAACCATGAACAACACCTTATATCCTCACTAGCATAACATCACATTCTGGAGCATATCCCAGAGCAACCATTGAATACATGCAAACCTTCTTTATTACAAATTTCTCAATATCCTCGACATCTACAACCAAAAATCAAGACATCAATGAAAACACCTTCACACTTGACAATCAACAACCAGTTGACATCAATGAAAACACCTTCATACTTACAACACAATCCACCTTAAAACTAGTAAATGAAAGTGTTTTTTAAAACCCTTTAGTGGATAAAAGTAATTAAAATTGAGGCATGTGATGGATTTTTTAAAATATTTTTTAATCATAGTAAAAATATCAAACCCCTAATGTACAACCCCCTTAATTTAACCTAAAATAATAATAACATGACTTTTCTTAGTGTATAGAGCATAGTTTCTAGCTCGAGCTCTTATGTTTTTTAGAAAATAAAATTTATAATTAAAAGATATTAAATAATACATATATATCATTTCAAGTTTATGTGGATTTGTGTTTGAACATTAAAATAAATAATTACATATATATGTCTAAAGTTTTTTTTTTCAAAATTAGACATTCTCATTTACATTAGGTCTCCATTTCATCAAAAAATATCAAAAATAAATTAATTATCCGTAAATTGCCAAAGTTACTTTTAGTAATGGATTTTATTAGGATGTTATATTTGTAGGTCCAAGGCTTTGGTTCAAATTTCCAATCCTAAAATAAATCCAAAATTGGGGTTGATACAATATGATACAAGAGGCCTTGTTTATATAGGCAAGGTAAGAGATACGATTAGACAAAATAATTAAAAGTGTCTTAATATTATGACATGAGACAAATAAAGATAAGATAATGTCACTTGAAAACTAAGACTTATATAGAAAGATTCCTAGACTAGTAAGTAAGCTTAACATGTGAATAGGACTCACTAGATGAACTAGTTAGGTAAAACACCTTATTAATATCAAAAGTCTCCTTAAGTACAAATAAATGAGAAGTAGACAAATATAAGAATGCATATATGATGCAAGGATGCATGGATGATGGGATGGGTCCTGACTATTGGGCCATGTTACATACCCATTTACAAATTATCTCTCACAAACCAAAGTAAAGACAAAAGCCACATGGGAAAAAAAACCCTCTCCAAAAGAGAAAATGCTAGAAAACAGTCATGTACAAGTGATGAATAGAGGAATTCAACATAAAACTCCAAGAACTACATCCATCACAAAGATAAAATCAATATCCCCCATGAGAGGGAAGGAGAGAGACTATGTATCCCCCCCACAATGTGTAATCTCCTACAAAAATGATAGATTCTTGAAGAAAAAATATGATCCAATTCCTACAAATAATATTCCTCCACTTGAGAAGAAAAAAAATCAAGTATACATGTAGGAATGCTTCTCATTCTAGATAGGATTCAATATGAAGAAGGATGAAGATGCATGATGATGTATTTGAAATCTGTTCATGTGTTGCTATATCTATGGAAGATGATAATGCCACAATCAAATCATGTACATGCCCAATCAACAAAGAAGGTGAAAAACTAGGATCAAGTGGTAAATGATGATGAAAACTATCCAAAGACAAAGATGGTTTTACAGTATTAGTGCAATGAATGCCATCAAAGAGGAGAGATAACTCCTCAAATATGTCCTCCAAATCTACAATAGGAGATTCACAATACAAATTTGATAAACCTATCAAATTCTCATTTCATAAAGTTGAATATGAAAGACAATGATGGTCCTACTAAATAGGAATAATGGGAGTCTCAATCAATGAATTTTCACAAGGAATCAATGAAGGTGAAGGAGAATACGAAGAAAAATCATCATCAACATCTAAAGATTCAAATCTCTTCAACAAACCAAACTCCTGAATAGTATCATAGTCATATGGTATCCTATTTTAAATATGAAGATGTACAAGAAACTTTGAAACAAGATCATCTAAGAATGGATGAGTATTAGGATCTCTATATATCTTCCAAATTTTTGTTGAAAGATCATGATGACACTCAAAGTGAAGGATAAAATTCAAGTTGTCACCATCAACATGCATATCAATAACTCCTAAGATATGATCCCTTTTCAAATTACAAGAAAATCTCTTATTAGGTGTATGTGAAGGGGGAAAGAGAATATACAAATATGACAACATATAATGCCAACATAGATATTTTATGATTCCATCTCTCCATTGTTTATAATTTTTCATTTTTAAGATGATATGAAAAGGATGAAATGAAAAACCCATGATGACCAAGATAAATCTCTAAAATTACAAAGTAAAAAACCCTCAACAATAATAAGAAACCTCCAAATATAATGAATACTAAAAATGTTAGCCTTCCCAGAAAGATAGAACTATTGCAAGAATGAAGGTGTTGTCATTGATGTCAACTAACCAATTGGTTATCAACTAGTTGCTATTGTCATTGATGTCATGGATGCATGTTATTGGCTATATATGTCAAGGATATTGAGAAAATTGTAATGAAGAAAGGTTGCAGGTGTTTAGTTGTTGCTTCGGGCTCTGCTATAAGATTTGATCCTATGTTTGTGTGATTCAAATATGTTGATCATGGTTGTTGGAAGTTGTTGTATCCATATTCTTGGCTTCTAATTTAGTGTATAGTGCGAGTTATTTTCACTAGTTGTGAACTGTGAAATTTTGTGTTTTTGGCTAAGGTCTGGGAGAAATATTGTTGGTTCAAATTTATTTTTGGGAAAGTCTTATGACTTGCGGTTCTAGAGTTAAGTTTTTATGCTCATGTTGAAGATAATTTTGGTGTCTGGAAAGATTTGATCGTGCTAAGGGTTTCGTGTGCTTAATTGTTCTATGTGTTTTACACTGGTTTGGTTGACCTTGTGTTGAACACTACTTTTGAAGTTGATGAAGCGTGTTGGGACCTATTTGGGTCCTCATCAAGCATGTGTTTGGGTTTCTATCATTCTAATTCCACCCTAGGATGTTTTTGCATCAACCTAATTTGAATTTAATGATGGATGGCTGACTTTGGATATGTTTCAAAGTTGAAGATGGTATAAATATAGGATGAGTTATTGGTGAAAGATGAGACAAGAGATATAAGTGAAAATAAATAGAGAAAATAGATGAAAATAGATGTGAATCAATGTGTATGTGTGATTCAAGTGTGGTAGATCAGTGTAAATTCTAAATGCTGAGTTTTCGAGTGCAGTGAGTTGAAGGTGTACTCTATCATTCATGCATGTCTACAAGTGGTTGAGTAAATTGTGGTGGAATTATGTGTTGCATTGATATTTTATTCTCTCTATAACCTATATCTTCTATATTCTTTGTATCTCTATGGCAGTGAGCCCTCAAGGTGGTTAACCCCTTTGGATAGTGAGTCCTGATCTGGACAGTGGGTCCTTATTTTGGTAGTGAGCCTTTTTTAATCAGTTTTGATATTCTCTATAGTGTGAGTTAATCCTCACCATGGTTTTTCCCTCATTGGGTTTTCCACGTAAATATGGTGTTACTATGTTTGTGTGTTGGTTTTCAGTTTCTGCACTTGCACTTAATGTTTAATCATTTTAACAGAGTTAAGGATTTGTGATTGATCCAAGTTCTGATGAATGCTTTAAAATTTTAAATTCTCTACAATTGATTCACCCCCCTTCTTAGTTGTCTTGTTCAAAAATTGGTATTAAACTAATTATGCTATGTAGAAAATAATGATGAAAGAATACTTGGAGTATTGTGGATATGATGTGGAGAAAGATTACAAGAATCCTTACACTCCTCCTACTAATGGTCTGAGTACGGTTGATGAGATCAAGGCACATGAAGCAAACAATAAGGTGAAGTAAATTTTGAAGAATAGTCTTATACATTCTGAGTTGATTAAAGTTCAAAATTTGAAGATTGCTAAGGAAGTCTAGGATGCTTGCATGAAGGTGATAAAAGGGTCAAAGAGGCAAAGTTGCAAAATTTGGAGACATAGTTTGAGCTCCTACATATGTCTGAAGATGAGAATGTTAAATCTTATGTAAAAAGATTGGATGAGGTAGTAGCTGGAATGCGAGGACTTGGTGCTACAATAGATGAATCCAGGATTGTAAAGAAGATTCTTAGAACTCTCCTTAATGCTCCTTAAAGAAGACCAATATCTCACCAAAGGGAAACCCTTAACAACATCCAACAAAATGATGGATGTAAGATCCTCAAATAAAACAAGACTTACCCATATAACCATCTCTTGTCAGTCCTCAAAAGCACAAGGAGATAAACAATGTTGTCCACCTTTCATTATGAATCCTCCAGAATCTTAAAACAACTCAAGATTCATATCCATGAAAGATAAAGCATAACACACCTGAAAAGTATAATGGGTAAATACCTTTCACAGGAACACTGCCGAGTAGACCAAGGAGAAAAGAAAACATGCTCATCCAAGATATACAAGTCACCGTGACTTATCCAAGAGCATTCTCCTTCAAGGTCTCTGTTGAATTCGCATTCAACCAAGGTGCAGGCTTCTCGGACTTTCAGCTGTATAAACAACATTCTCATAAGAATTCCAGCCTCACCTTATTTTCCATGCATTCATGAGTATCAGCAACCTGTCATCTCATGCTGACTCCAAACTGCATCACTGCAATAAATATGAAGCCCTCTAGCATATGACCAATGCACTCAAAACATAGAGAAACCCCAGACCACTGTCAAAGCTTCAAAAAGCTTATCATGACACCATGATCTACACATCCCCATAGGAGATACCATGCTTCAAGTGAAATGTCCACGATCTTCAAGAACAAAGCAACATGCCAAAATTCTAATGCACAAGCAAGAGTATACCATGACATAAAGCAAACAAACTCTAAACCAACATCACTTGTCAAACACCTACAACATCTCAGTCAAAGACTACCAAGGTCCTTCATGGCTCCAAGATGCCCCACATCTTCAAATAGTGACCATGCAGATGCAGAAAAAAATAGCAATTGCAACACCAAAGAAGAATACCAGTCATTGCTAAAGCTCCCAATGACCTGTGACACTAAGCTTTCCAAGCACCATGACTGACTACCCCATCACTATCAAAAGCTTACACTATGCTAGTGTATCCAGCTCTCCATGACATCGTGATTCACATGCTTCAAATCCCCATCACTGACTATTCAAGTACTCAAATGCCATTCCTCCTCTCATCTCAAAACAACCATGCCAAAGCACAAGTGACCATAGACAAGGTCAGCTAATAGATCTGCACTACAAAGTTACAACCTCGTGGATATAGACAGTTCGCTTCCGAGTTGTCTCACAACAAACATGTAGGTAAGGACAACCCAAAAATTTGCACAACTCGTGGATGCAACCAAATGTAAACCCTACAAATCTATCATCGCACTGGAAACTGCAAAACTGAGATAATCAAAGAGAACAACCAAAGCAGACAAGCATGACTCAAACGCCAGATCAGCACATATCCGATTTTCCAATCATGTCCACAACTCAAGCACCATAGTCTAGGTAAACATCAAATCATACCACATGAATGCTTAAAGAGAAAAAACATACCAACACTCCCATGTAGAGAAGACATCACATCTCCTCAAAGACATGTTGAACTGCAACTATATCATCCAGTCACATCCCAAAAGCCAAGATCTGAAGATAGCAGACAACAACTCCACACAACACAAGTTTTATCTTGTGCAAAACCACAGTGTTTATAAAACACCCACGCACCTCCATACTCACTGCTCATCTGGACGACTCAAGAGTCTACACACAACCATCATAGTTAACCAGAACAATGAAAAAGAAACATGAATATGTGTCATAGATGTTTTTTGGAAAATCTACACAAAACCTTTAGAGCTAAACAACATGAATTTGAACAATGTGAGTGCAAGACATAGGCACACATGAACAACAGGTCCATTTCAGACTAGTTCCAACACCACAGTCATGCACAAGAAAATGAAAGAGCCAGGATATCCAGAAGTTGCAGACCATCAAGGTCACTTCATAGCCACCATGTAATCAGGATACCAGAGAAAAAGCCTCCAGTGCTAATTCAGAACACCCAACACAAGCACACCAATTCCATGGTTGAAACAACAACATAAGCAAGACCATACCGCCAGGGAGCCTCTCACACAGACAACAAGTATGAACACCACGCTTCGCTGTGACTCAACCATGAAAACATCTCATGCCCTTTGCATCAGGAACTTTGCTGCGAGCCAGAAGCCTCAGACCATGTTGCCACAACATGACCAACTCCAGTCATCTCCAACGTCTTTCAAAACTGTGTGTTGAATCAATGAAGCACACACTTCCACTCATTGAAGGATCAATCACCAACTGATTCTCCAGACTTCCTCAAACTTGCCAGGCTAAGAAATATTCATAGGAGAAATACCCAAAACTTCAACAACCAGGAGAAGACTTTGATATCACTAGTTGGTATCATCAAGCCATGACCTCCTTCAAACATGCTCTGATACCACTTTTTGGTATCACGAGCAACAAGCGACTAGCTCTGATACCACTTGTTGGGGATACGATCTCGGTTCTGTCATCAAGATATGCATCTAAGACAGTAGTGCCTTAGTGATTTCAATTGAAAATCACAACAAAGACACATCCAACCATGCCATAAATGGAAACAGGCGCAGTTGATCCCCCATTGATCCTATGAGAGAAGTGGATGCAAAAAAATAATAGATTCAACACAAATAGATAACCATGAAAGACAAAACTATGAACACACAGATATACGTGGGGAAAACCTTTTCAGGTAAAAAACCCAACCTCCAAAACATTCAACTCACTTGTATTATTCAGTAACTAAAAAATGGTTACAATATAAAACCAGAGCTATGCTCTTTAGGATATTACATCTTGTTCATCTGGAGAAAGAATACTGGTAACACAAAAATGAAATCATCACACAGTTACAATGTCCTCATGACATACTGTGTAGATTCCCTTCAGCTCCTCTCAAAGATTGTCACAACTAGCCTCACAGCCAGCCCAACCTCATGGGCTCACAGGTTCACATCTTACCAGATCTGAGAGTCAAAGTGTTCACTATAGAATAGCTCGAACACTCCTAGGCTCTCTTTGATATCGCTCTTCCTCTATCTGGAACTGCACACCAGATTAAATATAATCTTGCACCGTTTGTGTACCTGTTCAGCCCATCCCTGCCTACAATAGTCACTAGGATAATAAATTATCCACCTGCAAGCATTGACCATTCCCTGATAACATGCACCACTTAATCTGCAAGCATTGAGTCGCGCAACATTAAATCTGGTCATAGATATGTTCGTCAACCTCCATTCAATAATGCATCCCAATCGCACTCAAGAAATAACCATATGACCAATGGGAACTCAAAGAAATTTCCACGTGTCACCAATCCATTCGCATTTGCACCTTTGAAAATCAATCAAACCGGTCCAACTTGGTCAATCGAGTTTCGAGCTCATCCGAGCTCCTACTGCGTTACCGCCGAGCTCATAAATATGTGTCGCGGTATGGCAGTGAGCTCACCTGAGCTCACTCCGCCATTTACTGCACTAACCCAACCCAGACCATTTCACCTTGTGGTATGGTGGTAAGCCATCCGAGCTCCCTCGAGCTCTGGCCCAAGTCTTCACTGAGCTCTGCCTTTTCCTTTTACTTCGGCCAACTAGAAGCTGCCAACCTGCCACATGTCTCCCTCTCATTCGCATGTCATTCTGACACTGAGTCCAAATCGGTCAAACCCTGCCCCGAGCTCATCCGAGATCCTACCGCGCTACCGCAGCCCTATCCAACACACCTCGCAGTATGGCGGTAAATGCCAAGACAAACCGTTTGTGGTCTTACATCAGCCACCGCGGTCAACCATCCCACTAGTCGTAGTATGGCGGTAACCGCCAGCCAGGCCACTGGCGGTCTTACCACGGCCACCGCGGTCAGCCAAAGCACTGGCCGTGGTATGGCGGTAACCACCGGACCCGACCGCAGGAGGTCTCACCGCGCTACCATGGTGAGTCAACCCACCACTTGTGGTATGGCGGTAACCACCAAGCCAACAATAGGCGACCTTACCACATTACTGCGATGAGTGAACTCACCATGCGTGGTAAGGCGGTAACCGCTAGACAAAAACCATCAAGACAAAGGCAGACCGTCGCAGTAAAGGCCAAAAAAAGAAGGAAAACACAAAAATTTTCAAGGGAAAACCATAAATGTTGAGGCAGAATTTCCCAACAATCTCCCACTTGCCAAAGACTTTCAGGCTTCCTCCAAACAATTGAACAAGGATCAAAACCATGCTTCCATGCTCCAACCAAGACCCCTACAATGACATCAAAGATTTCCACCATCTTAGGCACTAGCTCCAAACACAGGAACACACCAAGGTGAATATGCACTAGTCTCAGGAACGAAAAACAATTGATCCTCTAGGCGACAAAGGCAACAAACCAACAAAAAATAGGCACCAAAACAACAGCCGCAACAAAGCACAACATACCAACTCCAGAACAAGAACCCAACTAGCTAGAACAATAACCATAAAACTGACTTCCCTCATCCAACTGATCAAACCATGCAATTGAAAACCAACACCCACAGCTCGTGCTGAAACATCCAACCACCCATACCTCAAAGGTATGAAAAACAACAACAGACTCATGCCATCATAAAACCACCCATCTCAACAACAAACATGCACCCTGTGTCAACCAGTCATAGATCAAACACATCCAGGTACTCCCACTGCAAGGGCACTGTCTAGATGAGTGCAAACACAACACCATCACAAATGATCTAGGCATACCAAGTCCACCAAACCTTGCACAAAGAAATGTAACCATGTAGTTCCTAGGAACAACCACACTGATCTGCAACACCTGCAACCACCTGCTGCAAGAAATTATTCTCTCAACTGTCTACCATAGTTCTTCCAAACTCCTCCAAACCTAACTGAAGAAAGAAGCACAGGAACCATCATGTCATCACCCAAGTGACAACACATGACCACAAACTATGACCAATCTGGCACCACAAAGGCAACCCCCATCTAAAGTCAAAAGAACAATCAAGGAGAACAAGACCAAATTAGAAAGAAACTAAAAATCAAATCATGTAGCCACCATCTACACACATTTCTAAATGCAAGCTATGACAAGTATGATCTTCTTCACATCCCAAAGGGAAAGCCTTAAAAACATCCAACAAAATCATGGGTGTAAGCTCCTCAAAGAAGACCAGACTTACCCATATAACCATCTCCTGTCAGTCCTCAAAAGCACAAGGAGATAAACAATGTTGTCCACCTTTCATTATGAATCCTCCAAAATCTTAAAACAACTCAAGATTCATATCCATGAAAGATAAAGCATAACACACCTGAAAAGTATAATGGGTAAATACCTTTCATAGGAACACTGCCGAGTAGACCAAAGAGAAAAGAAAACATGCTCATCCGAGATATACAAGTCACTGTGATTTATCCAAGAGAATTCTCCTTCAAGGTCTCTGTTGAATTCACATTCAACCAAGGTGCAGGCTTCTCGAACTTTCAACTATAACATCAACATTCTCATAAGAATTCTAGCCTCACCTTATTCTCCATGCATTCATGAGTATCAGCAACCTATCATCTCATGCTGACTCCAAACTGCATCATTGCAATAAACATGAAGTCCTCTAGCATATGACCAATGCACTCAAAACATAGAGAAACCCCAGACCATTGTCAAAGCTTCAAAAAACTTATCATGACACCATGATCTACACATCCCCATAGGAGATACCATGCTTGAAGTGAAATGTCCATGATATTCAAGAGCAAAGCAACATGCCAAAACTCTAATGCACAAGCAAGAGTATACCATGACATAAAGCAAACAAAATCTAAACCAACATCACTTGTCAAGCACCACCAACATCTCAGCCAAAGACTACCAAGGTCCTTCATGGCTCCAAGATGCTGCACATCTTCAAATAGTGACCATGCAGATGCAGAAAACATAGCAATTGCAACACCAAAGAAGAACACTAGTCATTACTAAAGCTCCCACTGACCTATGACATCGAGCTTTCCAAGCACCATGACTAACTACCCCATCACTGTCAAAAGCTTACACTATGCCAGTGTATCCAGCTCTCCATGACATCGTGATTCACATGCTTTAGATCCCCATCACTGACTATTCAGGTACTCAAATGCCATTCCTCCTCTCATCTCAAAACAACCATGCCAAAGCACAAGTGACCACAAACAAGGTCAGCTAACAGATCTGCACTACACAGTTACAACCTCGTGGATATAGATAGTCCACTTCCGAGTTGTCTCACAACAAACATGTAGGTAAGGACAAACCACAACTTTTCACAACTCGTGGATGCAACCAAATGTAAACCCTGCAAATCTATCATCGCACTGGAAACTGCAAAACTAAGATAATCAAAGAGAACAACCAAAGCAGACAAGCATGACTCAAACACTAAATCAACACAGATCCGATTTTCTAGTCATGTCCACAACTCAAGCACCATAATTTAGGTGACCATCAAAGCATACCACAAGAATGATGAAAGAGAAAAAACAAACCAACACTCCCATGTAGAGAAGACATCACACCTCCTCAAAGACATGTTGAACTACAACTATATCATCCAGTCACATCCCAAAAGCCAGGATCTGAAAATAGCAGACAACAACTCCACACAACACGAGTTTTATCTTGACCGTGTAAAACCTGCAAAACCACAATTTTTATAAAACACCCATGCACCTCCATATTCACTGCTCATCTTGATGACTTAGGAGTCTGCACACAACCATCACAGTTAACCAGAACAATGAAAAAGAAACATGAATATGCGTCATAGATGTTTTTTGGAAAATATACACAAAACCTTTAGAGCCAAACAACATAAATTTGAACCATGCGAGTGCAAGGCACATGCACACATGAACAACAGGTCCATTTCAGACCAGTTCCAATGCCACAGTCATGCACAAGCAAACGAAAGAGCCAAGCTATCTAGAAGTTGTAGACCACCAAGGTCAGTTTATAGCCACCATGCAATCAGGATACCAGAGAAAAATCCTTCAGTGCTAAGTCAGAACACCCAAAATAAGCACACCAATTCCATGGTCAAAACAAAAACACAAGCAAGCCCATATCGCTAGGGAGCCTCTCACACAGACACCTAGTATGAACACCATGCTTCGCTGTGACTCAGCCATGAAAACATCTCACGCCCTTTGCATCAGGAACTTTGTTGTGAGCCAAGAGCCTCAGACCATGTTGCCACAACATGACCAACTCCAGTCATCTCCAACGTCTTTTAAAATTATGTGTTGAATCAATGAAGCACACATTTCCACTCATTGAAGGATCAATCACCAACTGATTTCTCCAGACTTCCTCAAGCTTGCCAAGCTAAGAAATCTTCATAGGAGAAATACCCAAAACTTCAGCAACCAGGAGAAGACTTTGATACCACTGGTTGGTGTCATCAAGCCATGACCTCCTGCAAACATGCTCTGATGCCACTTTTTGGTATCATGATCAATAAGCTACTGGCTTTGATACCACTTATTGGGGATACGATCTCGGTTCTGTCATCAAGATATGCATCTAAGACAGTAGTGCCTTAGTGATTTCAATCGAAAATCACAACAAAGACACAACCAACCATGCCATAAAGCGCAAACAGACACAATTGATCCCCCATTGATCCTCTAAGAGAAGTTGATGCAAACAAATAACAGATTCAACACAAATAGATAACCATGAAAGACAAAACTATGAACACACATATATACGTGGGGAAAACCTTTTCAGGTAAAAAACCCCCACCTCCAAAACATTCAGCTCACTTGTATTATTTAGTAACTAAAAAATGGTTACAATACAAAACCAGAGCTATGCTCTTTAGGATATTACATCTTGTTCATCTGGAGAAAGAATACTGGTAACACAAAAATGAAATCATCACATAGTTACAATGTCCTCATGACATACTATGTAGATTCCCTTCAGCTCCTCTCAAAGATTGTCATAGCTAGCCTCACAGCCAACCCAGCCTCATGGCCTCACAAGTTCACATCTTACTAGATCCGAGAGTCAAAGTGTTCACTGTAGAACAACTCAAACACTCCCAAGCTCTCTCTAATATCGCTCTTCCTCTATCTCGAACTGCACACTAGAATAAATATAATCTTGCACCGTGTGCATACCTGTTCAACCCATCCCTACCTGCAATGGTCATCAGGATAATAAATTATCCACCTGCAAGCATCGACCATTCCCTGATAACGTGCACCACTTAATCCACAAGCATCGAGCTGTGTAACATTAAATCTGGTCACAAATATGTCTATCAACCTCCATTCAATAATGCAGCCCAATCACACTCAGGAAATAACCATACGACCAATGGGAACTCAAAGAAATTTCCACGTGTTGCCAATCCATTCGCAGTCGCACCTTTGACAGTCAGTCAAACTAGTCCAAGTCGGTCAACCAAGTTCTGAGCTCATCCGAGGTCCTACCACGTTACCGTCGAGCTCATAAATACCTGTCACGGTATGGTGGTGAGCTCGCCCAAGCTGACTCTTCCATTTACCGCACTACTATAGCCTAGACCGTTTCGCCTCGCGATATGGCGGTAAGCCATCCGAGCTCTGGCCCAAGTCTTCATCGAGCTCTACCTTTTCCTTGAAGTTGCCAACCTGCCACGTGTTGCCTTGTCATTCGCTTGTCATTCTGACACCGAGTCCAACTCGGTCAAACCCTTCCCCGAGCTCATCTGAGCTCCTACTGCGCTATCGCAACCCTGTCCAACGTGCATCGCGATATGGCGGTAAATGCCAAGAAAAACCGTTGGTGGTGTTACCGCGACCATCGCGGTTAGCCATCCCATTGGCCGTGGTATGGCAGTAACCGCCAACTAGGCTGTTGGCGGTCTTACCGCGTCCACCGCGGTCAGTGAAAGCACTGGCCGCGGTATGGCGGTAACTGCCAGACCCGACCACAAGTGGTCTCACCGCGCTACCACGGTGAGTCGACCCACCACCTGCGGTATGGCAGTAACCACCAAGGCAACAAAAGGCGGCCTTACCGCGTTACCACGGTGAGTGAACTCACCGTACGCGGTAAGGCGGTAACCGCTAGACAGAAACCGTCAAGACAAAGGCATATTGCGTCGGTAAAGGCCAGAACAAGAAGGAAAACACCAAATCTTCAAAGGAAAACCAAAAATGTTGAGGTAGAATTTCCCAACAACTTCGCTTCTTCATCTACCATCATTCCAATCAAACTTTTCCACCATCACCCATAATAAATGGTTGTCCTTACCATAGCTTGAAACGATTGACATCAAGTCCACTCTGTCTCTCCACTTCATCCTATTGGTCTTATACCTGACTAGGGGAAAATCCTCAACCTACGTCATTTGGACCTTACACTTATTGTCCAAACATCATAAAATGTCTTTGAAAAATCCAAAAACATCGTAAAATGTCTTGAAAAATCCAAAAACATCTTAGAACTCCAAAAAGACAAAAAAATCAAAACATGTCAAAAATCCCAAAAACAAAGTCAGAGCTAGTTGTGTCAAGTAAGTCGTAGACTTAGTTGAACTACGTTGCCTTTACGACTGGACGTAGGCAAGGCCATCACTTGATGTGCCCCCGAGGCATTAGGTCCATCTTTTTTAGGTTTGTCATGTATCACACACATAAAATCATGACTCATTTTTTGTACATCAAAGTCATTGGTCATGTCGAACTACGAGGTCTTTGTGTGTATAACATAGGCAAGGCCATCAATCGATGAGCCTCGAGGCCACACTAGGTCAGTCCATTAGGGTTTATCACATTCACTATCACACACATCACATATCATCAAGTTAAGTACATATTTGTCAGTCAATCCTGTTAGTCAAAGTCTAGTCGAACTACGAGGCCTCAACGAGGTCTCTGTGTGTATAATTTAGGCAAGGCCATCAATCAATGAGCCCTCAAGGCTGCACTAGGTCAGTCCATTAGGGTTTATCACATTCACTATCACACATGTCGTGTATCATCAAGTTGAGTACATATTTGTCAGTCAGTCCTATCAGTCAAAGTCTAGTCGAACTATGAGGTCTCTACATGTATAACGTAGGCAAGTCCATCAATCGATGAGCCCCCGAGGCCGCACTAGGTCATTCCTTTAGGGTACGTCACATCAGTCAACATAATTCATACATTGTCATCACACACAAACAACAATCAAAACATCAAGACAAGTCACACATCAACAAGATAAACAAGTCACCAATGTCATCAAGACAAATCAAACAAATTGCCAAAACAATCAACTTATGTCTTATACAAGATGTGTCCTTGACAACAAACATTATCATTTAGGTAAACAATTATCATAGCCTTATGCATCTTGTCACATCAACGCCATCAAACTTAACGTCTTATACGGTACGTGTCTTTCTGAAACCAGACTTCGTCATGTCTTACATAGATAGTCACAACATTGAAACCAGACTCAACGTCTTATACGGTATTTGTCATCCTTGAAATAAGGCTTTATCAAACAATCATCTTATCAAACAAAAAACAACAACTCAAATTTTGGTAAATACTTTTACTAGCTATTGAATTTATGGTTTGTTTTGTCTTATCTTTTCATTTGGCTTTGTCTTTGAGTCCGGTTACTAGCTTTCTCGAGGATGTCCCATGAAGGATTTAGAGAAGCAAGGATGTTTCAAGACTATTTTTCTTTGACTACTGTCTATCAACTGTCTTTTAAACTTGGTTTTCAAGTCAAGTTACTAGCTTTCTCGAGGATGTCCCATAAAGGATTTAGAGGAGCAATAATGGATCCTGACTATGACTTTTATTTTGATTGTTGTCTGTGGTTTGTCTTGACAAAATGACTAGGACAATTTTTCCCTTAGTATGAGTCAAGACATTCATTGTTTGTGACTGTCTGTTTTAGAAAGTGGACGACTTTGTACACCTTGGTCTATCTCATATCATGGTGTTTACTATCCATTTGTACCATGTACCGCCCAATGATGATTCATGTAGGACCTATTATGTATTTGACAAAATATTGAAGATTCTGAGATTCTTTTAACATCCATGTCTTCCATGATAACATCTATGTCTTCTATGCTACTACTCATCTTTTTCACTCTAACATTTCTTCTTTTCTGCATCTTCACCACCATTATCTATATTCCTTTATCCTTTTGTCCTTCATCTTCTAGTTCTCTCATCCATTTCGAGAGCACACTCCTATTCTTCGAACCTTCCTATCCTCTCGAGGGGGCATACCACTACCTCCTCATCATTCTCCCTTTCACCGGGGCATATTTTTGACTGATTTTCTTTTACACAATGTGATAAACAACATTGTATCAAAGAGGGGCAAACTGTAGACACCAAATATTGTCCTAGGCCTGCAACTCTGAACTTTTGCATAATTCTTACATCTTCATTTCTCATAATTAAATAATGTTAATTATTTAATTATTTTCTAAAGTCATATGTCCTTTATTAATTAAATAGCTTTAATAATTTAATTAACTCATTCCCATCTTTATTTCCCTTTGATTAATTAAATAAATATTATTTATTTAATTAATCGCTAATTAAATCTATCTTCTATCAAATAATCATTTTAAATTATTTAATTAATTCCTGTCACACTTTCAACTATAATTAAATAATTAGTTTAATTATTTAATTATTCTTTAACCTTTTCCCCTTTAATTAAATAAATATTTATTTATTTAATTTAATCGCAAAATCTTGAATGTTGAATTAAATCATTATTTAATTCATAAAAAGATTTATCCATATCACAATATTCTATAATCAAATAATATCTTTATTATTTAATTAGTCATTAATCACTTAAGTTTAGATAAGATTTGAGTTTATCTAATAGACAGTTTTATCTATGTCAATCTTATCTTCTACATGCAATCCTATATTAATTAAATATATTTAATTATTTAGTTAAATATCTTTAATTATTTAATTGATTCATTCTTGCATATTATTCTTTCTTGACTATTTAATTACACCGCTAATTAATTAATCCCTTTTCTAAAATCAAATAAATTATTATTTAATTTATCCTCATCACATTTTTGACTATAATTAAATATTCATTTCAAATTATTTAATTATTCTATAATCTTTTCGACAGTCAATTAAACAAATCTTTATTTATTTAATTTAAACCCTGAATTTTGAATGTTGAATTAAATAAACATTTAATTCATAAAAATAATTATTCCGGGCATATTCCTCCGTGATTAGATAATCACTTAGTTATCTAATTAATCATTTACCACTTAAGTAGAGATTTAATTAAGTCAGTCAGTTATCTCCTGCTTAAGCCTGATGAACAAAATTTCTCAGTTTAATCAGTCAGTCTTATTCTTCTGCATACAAACTATTATTAATTAAATAAATTTATTTAATTAATTAATTCATTCGTGCGTTCGAACACAATGTTTCTTCTTTATCTTTTTCATGCAATTCTTATTCTTCCAAATTTCGAACAATCTCAACACTAGATTAAATTATTATTTAATTTAATCTTCATCATGCAGACTTTTTGACTCACGTTATTAACTGAATATAACTCTATCGCATGACATTCATTAATCTCAATCGTCGATCTATCTTTTGAATCTAAGTCGATCATTCGAAAACCAATTTTCTATAAATTGACTTGACATTGCCATTATTCCTCCCGCCAAAATTGATATACTTTTAGGAAGCTTTTATTCAATCTTCAATATTTTGCTAAGTTAATAATCAATAAGCCATATTTGCATACGTGATAAAATCTGAGGGAAATTATATTAAAATGACAAAATGGAAAAGTGCAATCGAGGTCATTCAAGGATTTATATAGATATTTGGTGAGATCATTCTTGTTTATATGCTTTTTAGTTTCCTTGTTCTTTGTTGTTTAACGTAGATTAGTATTATGCTTTATTAGATTAACAGTCTTGTTTGCAGTTTTATTCCAGCGTTACATCTACCCTACATGCTAAATAGGAAAAGAACTATTGGGTTATTGACAGTGGTTGTTCACATCACATGACTGGTGATAAGAGTAAGTTTTTTAAAATTGAAAAATATGATGGAGGATTAGTTATGTTTGGAGATGATATTGGTGCTAAGATTTGTGGGATAGGCTTAGTAAGTTTTGATGGCAAGCATAATACTGATGATGTCTACTATGTTAAGGGTTTAAGGCATAATCTCTTGAGTGTTGGATACATGTGCAGTAAAGGATATAATCTTGTATTTAAGGATGAAAGATGTGAAATCAGGAAAGATTCTAGAACAGTGATTGTTGGAGGAAAGAAATCTAAAGGAAATATCTATCAACTTAAGGGTGCTAATGGATGATGCTTTATGACTCAGATTAATGACAATTGGTTGTGGCATCGAAGAATGTGTCATATGAATTTTGATAACTTGGCAAGGATTAGTGTAGTTCAAGCCATGAGAGATTTACCAAGGATTACAAAGCCTATTAATGCTATTTATAGGAATTGTCAGTTTGGGAAGAAACCAAGAGGTAATTTCAGATCAAAGGAACAATCTACTACCGGATTACTGGATTTAATTCACACAGATCTATGTGGTTTTATAAGAGTGATAATTATAGAAGGTGAAAGGTACTTTATGCTTTTGATTGTTGATTATTCTAGATATACATGGGTTACATTTCTTAGAGAGAAGTCTGATGCATTAGATAGATTTAAGACATTGAAAGCTATGGTTGAGAATGAAGTAAATTTGAGGATAAAATGCTTAAGGTTTGATAGAGGTGGTGAATTCACCTCCCATGAGTTTAATATGTTTTGTGAAGTTTATGGAATAAAAAGACAATTACCTGCTCCAAGAACTCCTCGGCAGAATGGAGTTGTTGAAAGAAAGAACAAAATAGTTCAAGAGGCCGCTAGATCAATGATTATTGAGGCTGGTCTACCGGAATTTTATTGGAGAGAATCTATTCACACTGTTGTTTATGTATTCAATCGAGTTCAAGCAAGAGAAAACAATACGAAAGCCCCCTATGAGCTATGCTGTGGAAGAATTCCTACTGTCAAGTATTTCAAGGTATTTGGAAGCAAATGTTATATCAGATGGGATGAAGAATATTTAGGAAAGTTTGATGCTAGAAGTGATGAAGGTATTTTTCTTGGATATTCTTCTAAAAGAAAAGCTTACAAATGTTTCAATAAAAGGCTGAGAAAGATTGTAGAAAGCACAAATGTCAAGGTTGATGAAGCAATGAAGAACTCAATTGATGTTGATGGATAAGTATCGAATTAACTTGATTGCATAAGGATTGAAGAAGTTCTGGAAGAACATGAAAAGGATGAGAAAGAAAAGAAAAATGAATAAAAAGAAGAAGAAGCTTTGGTGGTGTCCCCTAAGACACCTAGATATGTGTGGATTTAGTTTTTAGAAAGTTGGATCATTGGAGATAAAATGAAAGGAATTTTTATTTCACAATCAAAGTATGTGAAAGAGATGTTGAAGAAGTTTGGGATGGATGGTTCCAAACTAGTATGCACTCCTATGGTGATTGGTTGCAAGTTAGGTAAATATGATGATTCACCTAAAGCTAATCAGAGCAAGTATAGATCTATGATTGGTGGACTATTGCATTTGACTGCTACTAGATCGAATATTATGCATGTTGTCTATCTTGTGATTAGATTTCAAGAAGATACTAAGGAAACACATGTTTTTGCTATTAAAGAATATTCAAATATTTGAATGGAACTCCAGATTATGGGTTATGGTGTTCTACGGATATTGACTTTACACTAAGTTCTTATAGAGATGTAGATTGGGCTAGATGAGTAGATGATAGGAAAAGTACAAGTGGTGGTGCATTATTTCTTGGTTGCATATTGGTAGAATGGTTGAGTAAAAAGCAAGATTTAGTTTCCTTATCTACTATTGAAGTTGAGTATATTGTTGCTGCATCTTATTGTACACATGTTTTTTGGATGAAACATACATTAAAAGATATCACAATTGTGTATGATGGTTCCATTTCTATCTTGTATGATAATACAAGTGCAATTAACATTTCAAATAATCCAGTGATGCACTTGAGGAAAAAGTATATATCTATCAGGTATCACTTCTTGAGAGAGAAAGTTGTGGAGAATGAAGTAAAGCTTAAGTATGTCCCTATGAAGGATCAAATTGTTGATATATTTATGAAGGCTCTTCCAAGAGAAGTTAGGGGTCATTGCCCCTCCTTTCTTGAAATAGATGCATATAGAGGTGCATCAGTCCAGTGGGTCTATGGATCTATCTTTCTTTTGGACTGATGTTTTGGTGGCTACCTCTCAGGGGGAGTAGGTAGTGTCATGTGTTGTCATTGTAAGATCATTATATTTTTAATGTCAAAGGGGAAATCAATGAAAAATATCCCTTTCCTTTTCCATTGATGTCAAAGGGAGAGAGGAAGAAGATGAGAGAGGAAGAAGATAAGGTGATGAAGAGTATCAGGTAAAAAATATTATCTAATAAGGGGGAGAAACTGAAAGAAAAATCATGTGAAGTGTGTTTACATTTAGTATGTTGTCTTTGATGGCTTTTCACATCATGTGTTTTCATCAATGACAAAGGGGGAGATTGTTGCAAGAATGAAGGTGTTTTCATTGATGTCAATTGGTCAATTGGTTATCAACTAGTTGCTATTGTCATTAATGTCATGGATGTAGGTTATTGGTTTTATATGTCAAGGATATTGAGAAAATTGTAATGAAGAAAGGTTGCGGGTGTTTAGTGGTTTCTCTGGGATTTGCTCCTATGTTTGTGTGATTCAGATATGTTTATCGTGGTTGTTGGAAGCTGTTGTATCTAGATTCTTGGCTTCTGATTCATTGTATAATGTGAGTTATGTTCACCAGTTGTGAACTGTGGTTTTCTATGGTTTTGGCTGAGGTTCGAGAGAAATGTTGTTGGTCCAGATTTATTTTTGGGAAAGTCTTATGACTTGTGGTTCTAAAGTTATTTTTTTATGCTCTTGTTGAAGATAATTTTAGTGTCTAGAAATATTTGATCATGCTAAGGGTTGTGTGTACTTAATTGTTCTATGTGTTTTACACTGGTTTGGTCGACCTTGTGTTGAACACTACTTTCAAAGTTGATGAAGTGTGTTAGGACCTATTTAGGTCCTCATCAAGTGTGTTTGGGTCACCCTTATTCTAATTACACCCTAAGATGTTTTGGTGCTGACCTAATTTGAATTTAATGATGGATGATCGACTTTGGATACAAAGTTGAAGATGGCATAAATATAGGACGAGTTATTGGTGAAATATGAGAAGAGATAAGTGCAAATAAATAGAGAAGATGGATGCAAAATAGATGTGAATCAATGTGTATGAGAGATGCGAATGTGGTAAATTAGTGTGAATTCTAAATGTTGAGTTTTCAGATGCAATGTGCTGAAGGTGTACTGTATCATTCATGCATGTCTGCAAGTGGTTGAGTAAATTGTGGTGGAAATCTTTGTTGCATTGAGATTGTCTTCTCTTTGTAACATATCTCTTCTATCTTCTTTGTATCTCTATGGCAATGAGCCCTCCAGGTGGTTAACCCTGTTGGACAGTGAGCCCTTTGGGTGATTAATCCTATTGGACAGTGAGTCCTGATCCAGACAGTGAGTCGTTGTTTTGGCAGTGAGCCTTTTTCTTTGGCAGTGAGCCTTTTGTAATCAATTTTGATATTGTCTATAGTGTGAGTTAATCCTCACCATGGTTTTCTCCCTTATTGGGTTTTCCACATAAATCTGGTGTTACTGTGTTTGTGTGTTCATTTTCAGTTTCTGCACTTGCACTTAATGTTTAATCATTTTATCAGAGTTAAGGATTTGTGATTGATCTAAGTTCTGGTGAATGCTTTAAAAGTTTAAATTTTCTACAACTGATTCACCCCCCTCTCAGTTGTCTTGTTCAGCAAGAACTTCTCTAGGTGTCAAGATGTCCAAGTAATAAATCACAATGCATATTTACAAAAAGTAAATAAAAGATACTTAAAAATTAATCTAGAAAAAGTTCATGGATAGGATAAAATATATCCTCAATACCTTTCTAATGTTGCAAGAATCATAAAAATAAGAGATCTAGGTAAAATTTTATGAGCTAAAAAGTCTAAATGAAATATCTAAATTCAAACAACAATTAAACTCACCAAAAGAAAAATATGATAATGAGACCTACACCATTGGAAAGTGCTCGAAATTAGCTTTTTGAAGATATCTCATTTTCCAAAATCTGATATTTGATTCAAAATTTACGGATCTAAAAAATATTTCCCTATTAGGGCTTCAAGGGAAAAAAATAGGCCCAATAGTGGTTGGCGACAGGTTCCCCATATGACCCGGGCATTACATTATAGTTAAAAAAACACTATTGCGGTAACAATGGGGCCACTTAAATAGTGAATCCCTGTGTCACTAGTAGTGATTTCTAGGAGTACGCCCTCTCCCCCCATCAGTTGTAGATCACTGGGGGATTCATTCGACCATGACTATCCATAGGCTACATAAGATTAAAGTGGCACAAATATAAAAAATAACCAAATTGTACTAGGATGATGACCCACCTATGTAGATGTGACATAGAGAAGAATATTTTCCCCATAAATTTTGATTCCTCTACCAACTACACCTAGTACCACTTGAGACTATCATATGATATGGACTGTATGGGTGCATGGATTGTAAAGATAAATAATTTTCAAATTATGTCAAAACTAAAAAATGGCCCAAAATTTTTTGTCACCAAAATATCAAGTATTTTATATGAAAATAGAGGTTTTTTGGCCTTTGTAGACTCAATGGTGAGGTTCTTTTTTCCCCAAAGTGTATTTAGAAAGAGGTCATGCCTAAATCACCCTCAAATATGAGAAGGGGTTTGTAGATATATAGATATGATACCATGTAGGAGTTGATAGTGAACTTCAAGGAGCTGATAGTGAGCTTCCACAACCCAGGGTCACCCAATTTTTTTTAAAGAAAAACATTTCATAAGAGAGTATGGCAATATAATTTCTTGCTTTATTATGAATTCAAATTGATACAATGTGATACAAGATACCCTACTTTTAGATGCAACGTACATCAGCAGGTGGTTACATGCATTTCAGTGAGATGGATCATTTACCATATGTACACTCTTGCATTCCTATTTTTGGAGGTTCTTCATTTCGGCACTCTATCAGTCATCTTTCGACAACAGTCTACAACTTCATGCTTCTAGATGTTCTACATGTTCCTATTTTTCAAGAAATTGTCTTGTTTGGAGGCTTCTTCAGTCCTTCACTTGGCTTTCATCTCTTTTTGGAGTAGAACTTTTCCCATGAGGTTTTCTCTATTTCTCTGCATTATATAGATCTTTTGTTTGTACATGGGTACCTTATTTGTCCTTCTTTGTTGGGACCCCTCATGCATTATTTTTAGGGTTTTTAGCTACTCCCTAAGTTCATCTTAAGGGGGGGTGTTAGAGTTATCATGCATTAGCTAATAATTAATTAATCTTTAATTGATTATTAGTATAATTTATTTTCATGCACTTAAGCTAAACTTAGGATTGATTTATTAGTTGAGCTAATATTAGATCATTATGTCTCATCTTATGTGATGTTGACACTTGTCATGATCTGATCTCTTTCTCATTTAGGGTGTTGCTCTTATAAGCACTCAACCCTCATTGTAATTATCTTGAACTTTCATATCTTCTTGAGAGTCTCTTGCTTTTGTAGCTTTTTCTTGTTGAGGAATATTGCATATATTGTTTGCAGATCTCTTGCGTAGAAGGTGTATTTGTTTTTTTTCTAATCCCGTGGCTCGTGGTTTTGTGCTTATTTCACAATTCTAACATTAAACCTCTTCATCTTATTTTACTAGTGATACTAGTAAAACTTCTTCCCAATTCTTTAGTCATTAAGATAAATCTAGAAAAGGAGAAAGAGGATCTTATTGTCTAAGCCTTATTTTACAAGCAAAGATTCCTTCTCGAGAACCATGATTGATCAACATTTAAAATATAGCATAAGATATACATCTATTGATCAAGTTCTTGAATTCAAGATTAGATCCAAATCTATCTAACTTTATCCACAAAGGTCTAAAAAATCTTATCATAAGCTTGGTCCATGTCCAATTGTAGAAAACCCCTTCTTTTTTCCCATTTTTAACATGTGAATACTTTCATGGACCATATGGTTATGTCATCTTGAATTTATCTTCCTCTAAATTTTTATTTTTTTTGTTAGGAAATAGTATTAGGAAGGACGGACTACATCCTAATAAAAAAGATTTTAGTGAGGATTTTTTACATGTTGCGAAAACCTATCAACCTAAAGTCTTTACAATCTATGACTCTTTTCTTTTTCAAGATGGTAGTTATAAAGGTGGCATTGTTATCTTTTAAGAGAAGTCTCAAAATTTAAAAATTAACAAAAATAGTGGTCATATCCTTCTTGATGGCATCCTAGAAATGTTGAGAAAAAATAGTAAGGAAGTCATTCAGACTTCATGCCTTGTCACTTTTTACATTATTTCCTTAATAATGAGTAAATCAGAGCACAAGTTACCGTATTATTTACTATTTTGGACCTAATTGTAGTAGTTGTTGTTTTACATATATAGACTTAATTTACTTTAACTAAAATTTAAATATTAATTTATTTTATGATTGTTTTAATTTTATTTAATTTTTACTTTCATTCATTTTATTTTAATTTAGTTGCACTTTAGTTCATGAGTATATTTAATTTGATATTTTAAAATTTTTATTTGTTATTAGTTATTTTATTTTAAAATTATTATAGATTTTAGAAGAACTAGATAATTATAATAATAATATTTGTTAATTCTTCTCACTACTTATTATTATCTATACTTTTGCACATATTATAACTAAACAAACACTTATTTTTTGTAATGAAATAAACTGTACAATAGAAGATATAATATGAAATATATGTTGAAAATACTTGATAATAGATGATAATAACAAGCCACTTTGAGGGGGGAAACCTCCAAATATCTCCAATGAAAGCACAATCCACAATTCGATGATCAAACAAGACTCACTACCTAGTTATGCCCAGGATATCACCCACATTGACTTATATAACCCTATAAAAGAATTCTAAAGGGTAGCCTAAATAACTAAATAATAACATAACAATGATAATATAACTTAATTAAGAGTTAAGGTAGCCATAAGCTGACTACTCATAACCCTATGTATAATCTAATATTAAGGGCATAACATTTGTAAGAACTGGCTATGGAGATAGCCACCCAAAACCTAGAGGTCAAAGAAAAACACAATGAAAAGATAAGATCAATATGACAAGAATTGGATATACAATCTATGAGAGACCCTTGTTTATATAGCCAAGGTGAGACATAGGATTAAACAAGATCATGAAAAGTGTCTTAATACTATATCATGAGACAAGTAATATTAAATGACAAGACAAAAGTATTAAATGAAAAAATATAAGAAAATATCCAATTCCAACTAAGACTTCTAAAAAGATTCTGAGGATCTAAGTAAAATTAACATGTGAATAGGACCTTCTAGGTGAACTAGTTAGGTAAAATACCTTATTTACACCAGCACCCTCCTTAAGTGCAACTTGGGGAGGAGGAAAATAACACAAATTATGCAAGGATGGGTCTCAGCTACCATAACATGTTAGGTACTCATATAAAATTGCATCTCTCACAAATAGAGAAAAGGAGGAAAACCATTGGGACAAAAATCCTCCCCAAAAGAGAGATGAAAACAAAATTCTCCCAATGAAGAATGAGAAGGAAAAACCCATAAGAGGAAAAAGTATCACCCCAAATAAGAGCTCGAAGAAGAAGAGAGACTATGTAACCCCCCCTGAATGTAGATTCTCATACAATGATGGTAGATGCCCAATAATAAATGCTAAAGATGATCCAAAACCATAAGAAAATTCCTCCCCTTAGGAAGAAATAAAATCAAGAATGTGTGCAAGATTTCTTCCCATTCTTGAAAGGAAGATGAGGGAAGAAGAATGATGTGTGATGTCTTTGAAGTATGCTCAAGTGTCTGTGTCGATGTCAAAAGCTATCACACTATAATAGGTCTTCTAGACCACACCGTAAAATATGATAATCCAAAATCTAGTAGAGATGAATGTAGAACACAATCCAAAGACAAAGATAACTTTACTAAAGATAAAGAATCCTCCTTTAAATTTTGGTAAAACGTATCCACACTCACATTAAACTGTGAAGTTCATGATCATGTAGAGAATGAACAAGAGGTTTAGAATGTTCCCTCACAAAAATGAAAGAAGTATAATCTCCATCAAAGAGAAGATGTATGCAATCAATGGTGCCTCCCAAATCTGAAATGCATGACTCACAAAACAAACAAGCAATGTGTATCAAGAACTCATCCCAAGTAGCCATATGTGGCAGAAAATGTATGTCCTGCTACATTGGATCACAAGAAGTCAAAAGTATGAAAACACAGGCATCATCAAATGCAATAGTAGATGAATATGTGATCTCAATAGGAAGAGGAGATTAAATAAAATAAGTCTCTTTGTCAACTAGAAATTTAAGATATTCACTATATTCAAGCTCCTCTAAAATATCATCATCAAAGGGAATTACACAATCTGCAATAAGATCATTTGGGAATGAAGAGATATGAGGGTCTCCAAAGATCTCCCAAATATTGGTCCAAAGAGTGTATGGGCACTCAATACCTGGGATCTCCACATGAATATCAACACCAATAACTATACCAATAATCCTATAATATGATCATTATTATTACCCCAAACCGATTCCTTCCAATGTCTAGTTTTGTACTTGAGTCTATTAAGATATGGAAAAAGAATAAGCCACCTAAGATGTGTCAAGATACCCTTTTGCTAGGACTTATAATTGTCCTTCTTCATAATTACTGGAAAGAAGGATGAATAGAAAAACCCATGATATCTCCTTAAATGATAAAATTTGAGATTAATCCTTGGAAATGAATCAACCAAAAGAAGGTCCCCCCAAATTCACTCAATCAAATAACCCCTCTAGAAATATATGATCTTGGCACTTTATGATTAGTGCAATTACAAATTCCATTGGCCAAAAACATTGAAGTGGTCTTGATCTTGATACATGCAAATGCCAAATTTGGCCACTAAATCAAAGTACACTTTTTTTGACAAAATGAGATCAGTTTAATAATACCAATACAAATTACACAAAACAGTATGTACTTAAAAAAAATGCACCCAAAAATGTTACTATAGGAACAAGAACAAAGCCCCAAAAGTTCCCAAAATGAGAACAACTCAACAACACCTATGAGAATTTGCAATTTCTAAAAAATCTTAACACAAAAAATAATATTTTTTACACAACTATGAAGACCAAAAAATTCTACCCCAAATAAAAAAATTCTCACTAAAAGGAAGTCCTAAGCCCAAGTTATGAGTATTAAAAAATCGCCTTCCAAAACCAAAACTTCAATGGAGAGGGGGGGAATTTAAAAAGTCCCTGTTGATGTCATGCTAACATCAACAAGGAACGTGCTTTAGTCTAGCTAGAATATTACCTCAGTTGGAATGTTCATCTAATATATTCCTTCAACGACAATGATTTTATGGTGGAATAGTTTTTAAAATTTTTGATGGAATCTATGAATTTTTTTTTAGAATATTCTTTCTTCTTTTCATTGGTTTTATGTTCTAGCCACCAGATGTGGGGGCTTGTGGTTGGAGGATGCATTGTATGGTAGGAAGGGGTTGCACCACATGGCTCTCACAATAACCACTTGGTACCTGCGAGTACCACAAGCATGTGCGGGTTTGCAGACCTGCTACAAACACTTTTTATTTATTATTTTATTATTTTCTAAATTAAAAAAATGATTTGACTTTTAATTTTTTAGAAAATGTTAAAAAATCAAATGATTTTTCAATGATTATACCTTTGACCTATGTAATTATGGTGACTGTATGATTGTATGGACAACAAAGAAGGGGATAAATTTTCCTTGATCGCTTTGAGAAATGTTGTCCGATTTTGATAAATTTGCAATTGATCTTGGGGTTCTTGGGCCTTTTAAACATGATGGCAAGGCGTGTTTTGACCTAAAATGTTCCAAAATTACAACCACCTTTTGGATCTAGAAACCACTTTTCAACTTCAAACCAGGTTGTAGATTTGGTCTCACATGTTTGATTTCGTAAAAAAAAGAAAAAATGACTTTCTCGAATACCTTGAACTCAATGGTAACCTTATATTTGCACCAACAAGCTCCAAAATGAACCTATAACACAAAGCCACAATGAGGAACACCCCGCCCCACCCTCCCAATTTGGTATTTCTATCAAGATTTTTTGATTCTCTAGATCATCATTCAATGTAAGAGAAGAACATGCTCAAATTTTCAATATCTACCAAGATCTCTCCAAAAAAGGACTAACCGAGGGCACCCATCTTGTTTTGATACCATGTAAGAGTTGGATATGGGGATAGCACACAAGATCTAAAGGCCAAAATAAATCACAATGAAAAGAGAAGATCAATATGACAAGAATAAATTGTATTCTTATCAAGCAATACAAATGGAATGGATATACAATGTTTGAGAGACCCTTGGTTATATAGCCAAGGTGAGACATAGGATTAGACAAGATCATGACAAGTGTCTTAATCATATATGTCATGAGAAGACTAATATTAAATGACTTAAGACAAAGCATTAAATGATAAAAGATAAGATAAGATATAATGCCACCTAAGAATTCTAGAAATATTCCTAAGACCTAAGTAAACTTAACATGTGAATATGACCTACTAGGTGAACTAGTTCTCTAGGTAAAATACCTTACTTACACCAACAACATTGTTTTACATATTTTGAGATTAAACCCTTAATTTATCAAATAAAATTTAATATTCTAAACTCCTAAACTAATTCAACATAATTATTTTAGAGTTGGAAGATATGAAATTTATAGTTTCTCTTCTACCTCCTATTCAAAATTATTAAAAAAATATACTTGTAATTACTCATAGGGATCCCACAATAGTGGTTTATAATTTTTGGCCAAACTGGACACTGAAATTATTATTTTTAACTAAATCTTCACATCCGGGCATCTATAACGGCTAAACCGTGAGGAATTTGAAGATGATGCAAACTAGAGTCTCGTCACATTTTGTTTGAAGATTCTAAAAATATATTTTTCAAATTTTTTGGAATTAGATTGCACTTCTTTTTCCATCTCCCATGAAAACTGGCTTTTTTCAGAAAACAACATTTTTAAAAAGTGACGCTCACCGTATACAAATTTTTTTTTGTATGAAGGATAAAATTATAATTTTTTCAAATTTAGATTTGTAACTATGATATCTAGCACTTTCATTTGGTCTCATAGTTTTTTATTTAATATTTTTTCCTTAATCAAGTTTCGAAGTCAAACCAATTGCAATTTAGACATAGGCTGACTGTATACAACATAATTTTTTTTGTATGTATCAAAATTCATTTTTTTTTAATGGATCAAGGACATCAATACCCATCACGAACATATTTAAAAAAATATATTTTGATAATCTGCTATTTTTCCACATGTGCAAAATAGAGAGCTTGATTTTTGGTGAAAAACCTATGTTTAATAAAACTAAAAAAACACATACATAATAAAACCAAAACATATTAAAATTATATTCGTTGGATAGCTCGTTTTGAGGAATACCTGATTCTAGTTAGGTTTGTGAAGATTCCTCCATTTTCATCCTCAACCTGAGCTCCGAAGTGCAAAATTTTAGGTTTTTTTTGTGTCTCATATGGGAGATGAGGGATAAGGGTGGTACGTACGAACCCATAGGGGTTCGAGTGAACCCCTTCAAAGAGGTTCGCTCAAACCCCTTTCCTATGCATTTTTTTGTTTTTTTTGGCGGCCAAGATTCAAAGGGGTTCGCTCGAACCCTAGTTCAAGCGAACCCCTTATTGGTTTAGTCAAACTAGTAGGTTCGTACGAACCCTTAAAATCACTTTTTTTTGCCTTGGGGTCATTTTTTGTGAGTTTTTCTTCCTCACTTGAATTGTAAACCACTATTGTGGCTTCACCCCATAATTGAATCAAACAGTTTTTGTTTGTTTGTTTGTATATGTTGAACAATACAAAATACAAAAAATATATTTATAGAAACACATTAACATCCATTGAATCCATCTTGCTACTATTATAAAATTGTAGTTTGAATCAATTGGTTAACATACCTAAATTTTAGGAGCAAGAGTCATACAGAGTTCTAACCTTTATCTAAAATTATGGAAAACATCTTGATTTTTGCACTTTGAAAACTTAAACCCCACAACAATTATGTCAATTGCTACTACAAAGGTGATAAGAGTGAGAATAAAAAATTAGTCTCTAGTTTATTCTGTAATGGAACTTCTTCCCAACACTTTGTTCATTAAGAAAAATAGGAAAGGAACTAGAGGATCTTCTTGTCTAAGACCTCTTTTACAAACAAAGAATCTCTTTGGTGAACCACTAGTCAACATATAAAATATCAAAGAAGATATACATCTATTTATCAAATTCTTGAATTTAAAATTAGATCCACATTTATCTGACTTTATCCATAAAGTTCTAGAAAACCCTATCATAAGCTTAGTCCATGTCAAATTTTAGAAACACCCATTCTTTTTTCCCTTCTTTCATATGAATGATTACATGGACCATGATTATGTTGTCTTGAATTTATCTTCATCTAACAAAACCTCTTTGTTGTTACGTAATAATATTAGGAAGGATGGATTGCATCCTAATAACTAAAATTTTAGTGAGGATTTTATAAAGATTGCAAAGAATCATCAATCTAAAGTGTTTACAATATGTTACTCCTTTTTTTCTCAAGATGAGAGTTATAAAGTAGTGTTGACTTCTTTGAGGACAAGTCTCAAACTCGAAAATCTAACAAAAAAAAGAGTGGCCTTATGCTTCTTAATGGTCTTCTAGAAATGTTGTTAAAGTATAGTAAGTAAGTCATCTAAACTTGATATTTTGTCACTTTTTCTAATAATAGAGTTTTGGAAACCTCATGGCCTCTTCTTTAATGACAACTAAATTAGAGAAAAAGCTACTATCTTCTTTAACAATTTCCCCAATTGTAATTATTGTTGTTTTACATATATAGACTTAATTTATTTTGACTAAAACTTAAATATTATTTTAGTTTATGATTATTTTTTTTTTTTTAAAGTTTTAGTTTTATTTTAATTTAGTTGTAAGTTTTAGGTCATGAGTCATTTTTTATTTGATTTTTTTAATTTAATTTGTTATTAGTTAGTTTATTTAAAATTATTATATATTTTAGAGAAACTATATTATAATTATAATAAACATTTGTTAGTTCTTTTCACTACTTATTATTGTCGAAATTTTTGCATATATTATAACTAAACAAACACTTGCTTTTCTACATATTTTGAGATTAAACCCTTACTTTATCAAGTGAAATTTAAGCTTCTAAACCCCTAAACTAATTTAACACAATTCTTATCATAGAAACAAAATTTGCAAAAAAACCCGATTAATCGTGATTTTTAAAAAAATTGCAGGTTGGATGATTTTTTCCCTATTTTTTGAAAAAATCTGACCTTTTGGTTAATGATTTTTTCCCATTTAAAACCACAAAATTGCCAAAAATGCATTTAAAACCTACAAAAAAATGTGAATAAAATTGTGTTGATTTTCATGTGAAAAAAAAGTGATGAGACCATAGCTTATTGCTTACTATTATGCTTTGATAGATTTTTTCCAGGCATCCATAGCTTGTTCAAAAGCACCTTTTTAGGCTTTTAGCCATAGTAGCAAGGCAGTGAACTATTTCATAAAATGCTTTGGTAGACATGTATGAAAAATGTCGTAGCATAGACAAGGCAGTGAACTATTTGAAAAAATGCCTCAAAGAAATGTGGTCTCATGGTTATGGAATGCCATGACAATCCATAGCCACAAGCATTTGTCATGGCATTCCATCACCATGAGACCACATTTCTTCGAGGCATTTTTTCAAATAGTTCACTGCCTTGTCTATGCTATTGCTTACTAATATGCTTTAATAGATTTTTTCCAAGCGTCAATAGCTTGTTCAAAAGCACTTGTTTTAGGCTTTTAGCTATAGCAGCAAAGCAGCGAACTGTTTGATAAAATGCTTTGGTAGACATGTATGAAAAAAGTGGTAGCATAGACAAGGAAGTGAGCTGTTTGAAAAAATGCCTCAAAGAAATAAGGTCTCATGGTGATGATTTTCATGGCATTCCATCAGCATGAGACCACATTTCTTTGAGGCATTTTTTCAAAAAGTTCACTGCCTTGTCTATGGCTTGTCAAGGCCTTCCATCACCATGAGAACACATTTCTTTGAGGAATTTTTTCAAACAGTTCACTGCCTAGTCTATGCTATTGCTTACTATTATGCTTTGACAAATTTTTGCCAAGCATCCATAGCTTGTTCGAAAGCAGTTGTTTTAGGCTTTTAGTCATAACAGTAAAGGTAGTGAATTGTTTGATAAAATACTTTGGTAGACATGTATGAAAAATGTCGTAGCATAGACAAGGCAGTGAACTGTTTGAAAAATGCCTCAAAGAAAGGTGGTCTCATGGTGATGAAATGCCATGACTTTGAATGACATTCCATCACCATGAGACCACATTTATTTGAGGCATTTTTTTGAACAACTCATTGCCTTGTCTATGCTATTGCTTACTATTATACTTTTATAGATTTTTTCCAAGCATCCATAGCTTGTTCAAAAGGACTTGTTTTAGGCTTTTAGCCATAGTAGCAAGGCAATGAATTGTTTGATAAAATGCTAAATGGTAGATTTGTTTGAGAAATGTCATACCATAGACAAGGCAATGAACTGTTTGAAAAGATGCATCAAAGAAATGTGTTCTCATGGTGATGGAATGCCATGACAATCCATCACCATAGGCATTCATCATGGCATTCCATCACCATGAGACCACATTTCTTTGAGGCATTTTTTCAAACAGTTTGCTGCCTTGTCTATGCTATTGCTTACTATATGCTTTGAAATATTTTTTCCAAGCATCCATAGCTTGTTCGAAAACACCTGTTTTAGGCTTTTAGCCATAGCAACAAGGCAGTGAACTGTTTGATAAAATGCTTTGGTAGACATGTATGAAAAATATCGTAGCATACACAAGATAGTGAACTGTTTGAAAAAATGCCTTAAAGAAATGTGTCTCATGGAATGCCATGACAAGCTAATGCAATTGGTAGCTGCTCCTAGTTATTAGTTATGCAATGTGAAGTAATTGCATAACTACTTAGGTTGACTTTGTAAAAAACTATATTGTAATTGAAATTTTGTCATCTATCAACATCTAGTTATTATTTATGCAATGTGAAGTAATGCTTTGAGTTTGAAAGATGTGCAATGCAATGAATGTAATCAGCAATACAAATATAAACTGCAAAAATCTATTTTCTACAATTTATTAGTTAAACTCTTTATTTTATTTGCTCTCTATATCTCTATGCTATGGAAATGTCTTTCACTTAAAAAAAAATAGTTTATATCTCATGTTGTACAATTTTTTTATGGTTTTTTTTAATCCAATTTTTTTCCCAAATTTTTCCTGATTTTTTCAAAAAAAACTATACTTTTGGTTTGCCGATTTTTTCCCCAAAATATTTTTGTTGCTATGATTCTTATAGAAGCTGAAGATACACAATTTATCATTTCTCTTCTACCTCCAATTTGAAATTGTTAACAAAATATGCAACTTCTAATTACTCATAACTCACTCAAAAACAATTTTGTTCGTATATGTATACACTAAAAAAACAAAACTTTATAGCAGCATGTTAACATACATTTAATTCATATTGCTGGTGCTATAAAACTGTGATTTGAATCAATTGGCTAACATACCTAAATTTCCGGTGCAAGAGTAATACACAGTTCAAACCTCTATAAAATTGTGGCAAACCTCTTGATTTGTGCACTTGAAAGCTTAACCACACAACAAATATGTGCATTTGTAGAGTGAGAATAAAACTTTAGTCTCCAGGTTACAACTAATTCTTTGCAATGGCAAGGTCGACAAATAGCAGAAACGACCGAAGAGCCACTTAACAGTTATATCCACCTTAAAGAAGCCTATCACACAGCATCCATATGACAGAGATGCTTAAGAAACCGCATTTAATTGAAAATCTTAGAATTATAAGTCATTTGCAAAAGTGTAAGAAAATCTTCTTACCACTTCTAAATAGACAATAAACAAGAATTAGAGTAGAACCTAAAAAAAATTATACTAGTCCATTGGGATATATTTCATTAATTTGTGATTGTCTTTACAAAATTGTACAGTAAAGTGACCAGTGATTAAGCACAATCAATGGCAATCAGGAGGTTTCAATTGGACAAAGGCCCAGAATTTCATGCACCAGGACCTACTCCTGCGAAGCCCTGTTCCTGCACCGTAACACTTAACATGATGACCACTTTTCAATTTCAGGATGCTTCTCTTGGCTGTCTAAACTCCCACTGCTGGAGTGAAATGAAAATCCCATATGTTTTATGGATTCAAAACAGATGAGTCCAAGCTGATTTGATGAAATGAAATGCTTTCCGTCAAATCTAAGGCTACTGGAGACAGAAATTTCAATCAGTTTCAGCCTTCAGCTGTTTCAGAAAACATTAACTCCATCAATATAAAAAGGAGTACATGCTGTTCTGGCCAGGTGAGTTGAAATTTCACCACTATTCTTTTCTGCAAGATCTACGGCCTGAGAGGATTGTCATTCTAGGCCATGAGCTCATCCACACCCAAATTTCCAAGTGCTGGATCATTTTTCTATAACAGTGATGTCAAGCTTTGGAAAACAGCTTCATCACAGGGGATGCTTAGTCCCATTTGGTGATCAAACCCATACCCACCCTCAGCTTTCTCCAGCAATGCCCGGAAGAGAGAATGATTAAAGTAATCAGTGGGGATGATAAAACGACTTCTTTCATTACCAACATACACTGCACAATGCCCTTTGGGGACATCCAGGGGAAGAGCACTGCATGATCTGCCCCTCATCTCATCCTCAAATGCAAAATATCTTCTGCTCTTTGGGCAAAGATCAGACCCAATTGCCTTATAGGCCTTAGCAAATCTACAAAATGCTCTGATAATCTGCTTCAGGAGTAGAACTTGAGGGTTTCCCTTGCTTCTTGCCATTGCGGAATTCAAAATCAATCAGTAGTCTTAATCTATTTCTCAAACACAGAGAGATCGAAAGATGCAGAATGCTTTGGTGGGAAGAGAAAGGACATGTTCTGTATATATAATAATTCAAAAGCAGTCTAGCAAACTGAAGAGAAGCTGGTATGATTAGAAAGCAATGGCAGGTTGACAGAGTGGCCCACAATGTTTACAAATGCTTGAAAGATGGGATTTTGGTCATTTCAGCACTCAGAATGTAAGCCAAAACCATGTGCCGCCTCGGCAAATGTATGGAAACTTGCAGACAACCAATAAATTCTGTGTTTTTTGAACGACCCAATTCATCTTGATTTACCTGCTACAAATTTGCCTGTTAGGTTTACTATTCACTTATCAATCAATAATGATAAAGTGAACATACAAATATTATTCAGATCTGCATTTAATTACAGCTTATCACCATCAGATATCATTTGGAAATCCATTATTTCCCAAATTAGGAGGACCTTGAGCAACTTAGCCCATTATTAGCACAGATGTAGAATAAAATCTTCTGTTTTTTTTTAATTAATGTTGCTCCCAATCGTCTTGCTAATTTAAGGGCAATAACTCATCCAATTTTGTTAAGGTGAATGGACTACCTATGGCTTGCAAACAAAACTGACCGTAATCTTACAAATTTTACAGCCAATTAATGCAAGTCTTAGATAGAAAGGACAGAAGCACATGTAGATGCCGTGTGGTTGGGCCAAACTATTGGCTTTGTTTTGCAGGCCCACCGACAGATTCACTCAACAAAATTGGATGAAGATTGAACTTGAGGGTGAAGGGTGGAAGAAATTTTGGAGGTTTTGGAAGGATTGGAAGGAAGGTTTGGTTTTTTTAGCTTGAAGGAGAAATTTAAAAAATACACCAAGCAATGAATTAGGATTAAAAGAGGAAAGAGTATGGGTTTTGACATGAAGACACACCAAGAATAATATCAACCTAGTTTTAGAAAAGTGAAAGTTTCAAAATTTGTATGGACTCACCAATATACTATCTACCAAGTTGAGGATAGTTAGAGAGTGCAAAGATCAAGTACCACCTCAACACCCCTTATTATTGATGCCTAAATCTTACATAAATTTATCATTATCTCACTAACTCATAACTATAAATTGAGTATCTTCTCAAAGCTAACTCCTTACTAATGTAACACAAAAATAAAGACTAATGGTCTTAAACTATGATGAACAAGGTTGCTAAGTACATGTCCTATATATACCACAAGGGTATGTGAGGTTCAAATTCATGAAATGAAAGGATATGCTTGATCACTTGGTTTTAGAGGGTAACTTGCTCTCCTATTGCATATACATTTATGAAAAGCTTAGCCTAAAACAATAAATATCCTTCCAATAGGGAGTCTTTCAATTCTTCAAAGTTTAAAATCCTAGTTGAATACATTGATTGAGGCCATCACTTGAGTTGATCAAATCCTTAAGTAAGCCCTATAAAAATGTGCAAACAACTTATTGCATAGGTGCATATTTGTGAAGGCAACTTAGGAGATAACACGTGTTGATCTGGGACCTACAATAGAAATGAGTGGTTTTGCATAAAAAAAAGAGAAAAATTATGAAACAGAGAGTTAGTAGAGTAAAAAATAAAAATGAAGAGTTAAAAAACTAGAAAAATAGAAACAAAAAATTAAATGGATGAATAATTATGTGAAAAAGATAGGCTAGTACTAGGAAGTAGAGGTGCAAATGGATAGAGCATCAATGATGTAGGAGGATTCATAGGCATCAAAATGACATATTGTAGAAGATGATAAAAAATTCTTTAAGAAAAATGAGTTAAAACTATAAGTATATGGTCAAAAACTTATGAAAAATATGCAAGAATGAGAGACCATGCATAGAAGAGAAAATGTTATAGCAAAGCTTAAAAATATTGAGAGAAGGATGATGAGTGTTGAGCTAAAGGAATATGGGATTATAGGGAAGAGATGACTTAGGAGGTAGCATTGATGATGAATTATGTAGGCATTGCAAGGAGAAGTGTTGATCCTAAAATAAACTATGATGGAAGATGAAAAAAAGAGCTAGAATAAAATTTTGTTAAACTCACAAGAAAATATTCAGAAAATATGAAAATGAGAGGAAATACAAAATCATTACACATGCAAGATAGAAACTTATTAGAATAAGATAGAAAAGTCAAAGACAAAGATAAATAGTGGTTGGCTAAATAGATAGAGTTTATGTCATGCATTTGCCATGTTTTATGATGGAGATGAGTTGATGTCAAGTGCAAGTGCCAAAACACAAACCGCATGATCCAACATGTAACCTGTTTAAAAAATTGATAATTATTTTCAAAAAATAGTTAGATTTTGGATACGAGGTTTCATTGGGCATGCCAAAATGAAGACATTAAAAAATAAGGGGAAATACAAAGATTAAAACGCATTAAAACTAACCTTTACCTTACTCTCCATGTCCAATCAAATTGAGCTTGAAGATAAATGTGTCCAAAGTTGAGAGATCTCATAAGAGCTTTCTCAATTCCACTTAATGTGCTCTAGATGTTGTGCATGAATGATATATAAATGTGGGTTGCTTGGATATCTAGTAGCATGACCTTGAGGAATGATATTGATTAAAAGGACTTGGATACAAGTTTATTTATAGGGTTGATGAATTACTTATATTTTATTTCAAGATTAAGGGCTAGGGTTGATTAAAAGATTAGGGTTAATGAGAGGATGTTAAGTGTAATTATTGGATTGATGCACTTGATGAGAATGAGGATCAAAGAGAAATGAAAAGCTACAATTAATTTAACCAAATCCAAAGGTTGAAAAATGATCGTTTTATGTGTGAGAATGACACGTAGGGAAGAGTGAAAGAGACATGACTCATCCGATAAGGGAAAAAAAAGCATTACAAGTGTCCTCTCACAAATATGTGAGGATATAGAGGGATATGAAGAGATATGTTACTTCTCACACATGTGTGAGAGTCAAATTTGATAAATGGAGATTTAGGATTGTCTAGGGATAATAGATAGCTAGGATTTCGTTGTAACTTCCTAGGAATAAATGAGATTTAGATGTGATTAATTAAATAGATCATACTTAAACATGTGTAAGAAATTAATTAGTTAATTAATTGATTTTAATTAACTAATTAGATCGAGGTGAAAACAAAAAGAATTAAATAAATAATTTATTGATATGAGAGGCATTCTATAATAACATCAAGGGGTGGAGTGTAATGGTGTGAGTGTGTGAATAAAAACTCTGTCACATATGGATTTTTATAGACTTATAAAATGTAGACATTAATTGTTATGTCGAATTTAGATTAAAATTAACGATTATTTAAAGATGGTTAAATTGAAATTCGAAATGAAATGAAGTTGAAATTGAATTGAAATTGAAATGCAAATTATTGTATTTATGTTTATTTCGGTGTTTGTCATTACTGATGATAAATCAAGTGCAAGTGAACGCAGGAACAGGTGAACGTGTTGGAAGGCGAGAACAATGATCAGGTAGAGTTGTTTAGCCGATTGATGTTTACGAATAGACGGGATCTCACACACTCACATAGATGAATATTTTAATGTATTTTGTGTATATCATGCTTGCAAATTGAAAATCTAGTTTTAATGTGATTTCTTAAAAAAATTGCGAAAATGAATGTGATTTAAATGATGATTTTGGTTAAATTTGATGAAAATTTAACTTAAATTAAATAATTAAATTGCTTGTTTAAATATTCTATTACTGTTTGGAAATATTAAATTTGAAATTTAGAAATTCAAATGCAATAGATTGAGTTTCGAAATTTGATTAAAATATAATTAAATAAAGTGTATTTGAAATTATATGCCTTTTAATTTTGAAAATTATGCAATGAATGTATTTTTTTTAAATTCAGAAATTGAATTAAAATCTTAAATTGGCTAAATTGATAATAATTAGAAAACAAACATCCGATCAAATTTAAAATTGGATTTGCATTCAAAATTTGATCTTCAGTTAAACATGAGAAAGAAAAATATCTTCAAAAGAAGAAGCAATCAATAAATTTGAACTGAAGATCAGAGAATTGATTTGGAGATCATGGAATAAATTGTAGATCTCATTCTTTGTGGAGATCAATGCATGGAAACATGAAAATAATATTTGGAGATAAAATCCGAAATTGGAACACATAATAGGGACACAGAATTTCGAAATTAAATGGAGCAGAAAATATACATTTGTATTTGGGGGATCGTAAGCAAAGGTAGTTAAAAAAAAGAGAAAGAGAGAGATACTTACTGAGAGAGGCAGGAAGGAGACACACACAGACAAATCTCCATTCGCAGTTCCATATCTCTCATTTTGCGCTGGAAGGAAGGCCTCCCAACTGGAAGGCACGCAGCCAAGGAAGTAAGAGGAAGGTGCGGCCTTAACCCATGCACCCTCCACTTGAAAGTTTCGAAAGCCTTCCAAAAGCTGCGAAGACATAGCCTACCCTCCCCCACACCCCACACCCCACACATCTGCAGCAAGACTCCCCACGCAGTAGTAGACACCCAAACATTTGGCAAGGTAGGGAGGACTCCACGCACTCCCCTTAACACCCACGCACATGAAGGACTTGGTTAAGGCGCGGCCAGGAAGGAACTTCATTTTGTACGCAGCCTTCACCTTTTCCTTCCTCACGCAGAGGCCAGTGGAGGAGGCGCGACCAGTATCAGAGCTTGCGCAGGGTAGGCGAAGGCACTAGGCAGAGACCTCCATTCTCCCCACTCTCTCCACACGTACCAGACAGAAAGGGGATTTAGAAACGGATAAGCAAAAAATATAGAGATCTATAAAAAGAGACAAGTTTTCCAGCAAAGGGATAAGGCACAGGAAAATAATAGAAGAGGAGCAGCAATCTGGAAGAATAAATGCAAGAACAGAGGAGTAACAAACAAAAAATATAAAGAAGGCACACAGACAAATTCTTTTCCAGAATTCAAAGAGGTAGGATCTTGAAAGAAATAAAAAAATTGCTAATAGATTAAAAATTGAATGATAAACTATTTTATTATAGAGATTATAAATTATTGAAGAAATTTCCTTTTATTACAAATTATGTTCAACTATTGAATATCAAACTCTAAATTTTCCAGAATAGTATTGGATTAGAAACATACTAATTTAGGGAGAACTTGATTTGAAAACACTATAAAACAAAAGATTTTAGTAAGATTTTGATAGAAATCATAAATAAACAGTGAAATGAATTTAGGAAAATATATATTAAACCAAATAACAATCTTTATTATGGTAGATCCAAAAACGAAATGATCATGAACATAAAATAGTTAAATTATGCTGACATAAAATGCTGATTGTTGATGGAAAATATAAAACAGAACTTTAGTTTCGAATTTTAACGCAATTTGTGATTAGAGATTATTGAAAACTTGCAAATCTCGTTTTTTTTTGAAATTGTCAAAACTGAAACAAATAGAGAAGTTATTTTTAATTTAATGAACAATTATTATTTAATTTTTGAGAATGTATGAAACTGAAATAAAACATTCAAAATTTAGATTTGATTTATTATTGAAATCATTCAGAACAATTTTGAAACAACATAAATTAAATGAGAGTATGAACAATTGAACATGTACTCTTTTAATTTCTATTTTTAATATGTAATATTCAACATACTAGAGTTACACCTTCATTTATAAAACTTTATTGATTATTTAAATTACTCAATTAAAATATTGATTTTATGACTTGTGTGGATTTAAACAATGAAAAGAAGCTCATTTATTAATTGTTTTCATTTTAAACAATGTTTTCAATTGATGTTATGAAAGAATGTGAAAGACTGCATTTGATTGTTTGAACCATGCATGAATGATAGATAATTTTGCATGCCATGTTTTTGGGGAAAGTTACCTTTCGGGACGGGTGCCGAACATGGGTAAATAGAGAGTGTAGTTTTGCTTTTCCAAAACTATTTTTTATTGTCGTGCATGACATTTTACTTGGCCAAGTAATTTTTGTACCATTGAAATAGATGGATTATTTAATGCTCTCTACCATATCCTAGTACCGAACTTGCTTCTTCTTAACTGAATTAGAAAAATGAAAATGCTTGTGGTTTACTAGTAGTACTAGGCATGCACCAGATTCCATCTTGCTTGTGGACTGCTTTTTGCTAAGCGATTCGTGTAGGGTCAGGTATTTCTTGATTGACTAAGAAATTCTGGGGAAGTGTAAGCTTCGAGGTTGGGCGGAAAAAGTGCCTGAGTCTTGTTCTCGTCTTCTTTTGAAGATTTGCTTATGGATGGAAGATCGACAGACTGAATCTTCTTTATAATGCTTTATTATTCATGATGTATGTAAAGACGAGCTTATGGCGACTAAATGCCTAAGTCTCAAATTTTTGTAAACTGAATATTTTTATCATCCTTATATTTATTATTGGAAATGTGTATTTCGACACTTATAAGATTTAGACTGATTATAATGAAGATATCTTTCCAACTTTTATGTCGTTGTATGTAATCGACTTGTATATTGAATGAATGTATGAATGAGATGACGACTTACTTGGAATATAAAGGATCTTATTTTAAGTATTGTCGATTTGTTTTTAAGGAGTTTTCTGTCCATTACATTTGGTATCAGAGCAACCAGGTTCTGCACTGCAACCTATGAGCTCATTACGCAATTATGCGTAAACCTTATAAGAAGATAAAGGTTGAAAAGTTCTTGTGCCAGAACGGCAAGAGAAGAGAACTTAAGGAAGTAAAAAGGAAGAAGTATTAGTAACTTTGGTAATTGGGGCTAGTTAAAGAATTGTCCCTGGAATCAGAATTCCTAAACCATCAATTTTTGATGAAACCTAGGATTGCAAAAGATAATGCGACCGGGTTATGTAGGAATGTGATAAAATGGAATTGAAGCAAACTAGAATTTCGAGAGAGTCAAGAAATTTTGGATTACTATAATCACTATGAATCTAAATATGCAAGTCGAAATATATTAGAATGTTCAAAGTAGGATATGAATGAAGGAAGTATCCTCAAGGATTAGGGAATTTACGATTAGAACATAGTATTAAGATAAAGATATTGTTTGAAGTGAGATAGTATCAAGGAATTGAGAAAAGACCAGAATAGTTAGAAGAAACAATCAATGATATGAGCAAGGTTCCTCCAACCGAAATCAATGAGGTTATTGAAGTTTTTGGAATCAAACAACTTATAAATAATGGTCCCAAAAGGGAAAAAGGAATGCAACACAACTTTATTTGTTAGGACCCTAGAAGTTGCAAGGAAAACAACATTTTGAGTTAAGAAGTACATCAACGAAAGAAGTTAGTAAGTGTAAAGAAAAAGATATTAGAAAGAAGATGGAAGATTATTAGTTGCTGATTATTCATTGGATCTCCTACTAAATGATCCAATATGCTGAACCTGTGAGATAAAGAAAACAATGAAAAATATAACTTAGAGAAAAGTGTAAATAAGGTATGCCATGAGATAAAGGAGAACAACGAAAAGTCAACAAGAAGGAATGAAAAACCTTTTTCAAGGAAGCAAGTAAATTATTGAAAAGTTCAACGTGAGAAGAACGAAAGTTGTGGAAACACTAAGTGGGTGGAAGGAAGAGAGTGGATTGACTCAAGCTAAGTACCCCACCTAACGAAACTTGGTTATGACTTCTTTGCAAGTCATAAGGACAATTGAGTCATACATTTTATGACCACGAGGAGAAAATGATAAATGGGAAGGTTAAGAACTATGATCTTTATACCTTATGATTATCTGATCTAAAGTTTAAAGAATATTATTATCAATGCATTAGAAAAGGATAGGCAGATAATTTGATTATGATAGGGAAGATGATCGTTTATGAGAATGAAAAGAAAAGATTTGAGAGACTCGTGACCGGAGGAAAGTGTCTCTATACTCCTATATATTTTATAAAGAGAATTTAAATAATGATGTTATTTTGATATGAAATATATTCATGTCATGAAATGATTTGACACAAAAGTTTACTATGCTAGAAACCTACGGACGAGAAAATGTTGGTTATCTAAAACCATTGAGATAAAGTGTATAATAAAGTAGGATGTGATGTTATGTGAACCTCACCGAAATCTCCTAATGAGAATCACTAGATCACTTAATTACTACATACTTTTGAATGAAACCTTGGGTTAAAGATAACCTAATTGTGACAAGAAGTCCATTCAATAAAGAGGGATACCTTAAGATGAGATTTAAACATATTAACTTGGATTACGTATTGGAATTAATCCTTAACACCTATAAGTAGGAATTAAGCTTGAATGAGTTGTATATTGGAATTTGACTATAGCCATATAAAATGGAGAAATCTATAGCTATCGGACTATTTAACAAATAAGGATTTCATCCTAAGAATTGGAAGGGAATATTGAGTTTAAGGATTTTCCCATGCGATTGAATGTCATTGGAATTAATGAGACTCTATAAGGATAGAAGCATAGGAGGGATGCATAGTAAGTTAAAGAAACTCGTATTATTGACAAGACTATACTCTAAGTAACGCTTATAAAAAGGGAAACACTTTAAAAGGAAAGCATCTATTGTCGTGACAAAACATTATAGAAATTTTCACTTAGCAAGAAATGCTGAAGATTTTATAGAGAAGAACATCTGAATTGTTACTTGTGCTCAGAATAGAATATAGAATTGAGACTCACCTTTATAATTAAGGAATCAGGGAGTTGAATGTTTATGCTTGTTGATCGAAGATGCAATTAAAATTGTTATTATATGGAGATCAATGTTATAGAAAGAGGATTAATACTCAAAATTAGTGTCAGATTAAATCAAGAAAATTGGATTGAGATAAAAGATAAATTGAATCTATGGAAATGATCTAAGGACAAAATAAATAAATAAATAAATAAATCTATGGTATGAATGTCCTGAGATAAATGAGAATTATCTTTGTTAAACCCATAACTATTTTCATGAAGATTAATAATGACGTAAGATTAAATAGGTTATCATTTAGTCGAAGGATAGACTATTGTTGGATGTAAAAGAACCTATGTGCCCAAAATTTGGAATATTCGCGAATGGAACGAGGAAAATAATGTCAGGGTTAGGACATCGGATTGAAAAATTTAAGGAATTGTCAGATAGGGATCCACTATCATCTAGAAGAAGATAAAGTAAGAAGCTGCATGGAATGTAGTAGGGTAATGTTTTGTATGTCAGGAAATAAAGACCTGAGATCATCTTTGGTAGGACATGTAACTCACTTGAGATTCTAGAAGGAAAATGGTAAAATGCAAGACAAATTGATCTGTCTTTGTTTAGTAGAATTAACATAATGATCTAGTAGATGGATTCATCAAAGAAACCATCAGGTTTTGAAAACTCGACTTATAAGATTTTGATCCTAAGTAATATATTGAGGGTAAGAAGTTGCTTAGTAAATCTAAAAAGTTATTTAGTTTAGCAAATAATGATAGGGTTGTGTAAACCGAAATCTTACCATGAGACAGTCATTTGAATAAATGTGCAATATATTATTTTAATCAAATAAATAAAAATGGTGGACTAAATCTTGAATGAATTATAAACTCTAAAATTGGTGTTTGGACTATTATAAGGAAAGAAGGAAAATTCTACTTAAAGTTGAAAAAGGCGTGAATATAATCATAGACTTGATAAAATGTTAAAAAGGAAATAATAGATAGAAGTAATCGATTGGATTTAATTGATAAGTGTCAAGGAGAAAGGTTATGCTCGAGATAGACAAGTAATTAAGGTAAAGTACTTTATGGTAAGGATAATGAATGTGTAAGTGGCGAATGGACTTGGATTATGAGTTGTCTAATAGTGTAAGTACAAAGGAAAGGATTGGACCCACGATGCAGTGTACAATGCATCGACATTCCTTTTCCATTTGGGTTATACTAAGGACAAATGCATGAACCAATGAATTCTGATCACTAAGTATAGTTAATATTATATATAGTGAATGTATTTATAGAATAAAGTTCTTAAGGAGAGAAAGTATGTGTGGAGCATACGAAATTTCCTTGTTTGATAATAAGGATACTTGAAGCAAAGTCTAGAAAAGACAAGATTGTTGTATAGAATAAATGTTTGTTAATCTTACGTATTTTGGAAAACCATCAAAGTTGGCTTTGAGATTTGTGAGACCCTTTGATGTACTGGAAGTTGTGAAATCCATCACTTATAGACTAGTGTTATTGAATGGAACCATTAGACTAAGGATAATGCTACATGGGAGGATTATGTGATGATTGACTGTCATTTTTCCTCATTGCTTTCTTAGAGTAGTATTTGTTTAATGCATGAGATACTTGATACTCTGGTTTTTGATTCACATGATGTGAACTTGGATAGCGTGGATGCTACTATGAAATGTTTATGCTTATGTGTTGAGAACTAAGATAATAGTTACTATTTCATTATGCTTGATTGAAATGCTATGTTTAATGCATGAGATACTATGTTACTGATTGAGATAGTATGTTTTAATGATGATGATGACATTGTGCTTATTGAATGACTAATAAAACATCGAGACGATGTCTCTTTCAAGAGGGGAAGGATGTCACATATGGATTTATATAGACTTATTAAATGTAGACATTAATTGTTATGTCGAATTTAGATTAAAATTAACGATTATTTAAAGATGGTTAAATTGAAATTCGAAATGAAATGAAGTTGAAATTGAATTGAAATTGAAATGCAAATTATTGTATTTATGTTTATTTCGGGGTTTGTCATTATTGATGATAAATCGAGTGCAAGTGAACGCAGGAACAGATGAACATGTTGGAAGGCGAGAACAATGATCAGGTAGAGTTGTTTAGCCGATTGACGTTTACGAATAGATGGGATCTCACACACTCACATAGATGAATATTTTAATGTATTTTGCATATATCATGCTTGCAAATTGAAAATCTAGTTTTAATGTGATTTCTTAAAAAAATTGTGAAAATGAATGTGATTTAAATGATGATTTTGGTTAAATTTGATGAAAATTTAACTTAAATTAAATAATTAAATTGCTTGTTTAAATATTCTATTACTGTTTGGAAATATTAAATTTGAAATTTAGAAATTCAAATGCAATAGATTGAGTTTCGAAATTTGATTAAAATATAATTAAATAAAGTGTATTTGAAATTATATGCCTTTTAATTTTGAAAATTATGAAATGAATGCATTTTTTTTAAATTCAGAAATTGAATTAAAATATTAAATTGGCTAAATTGAAAATAATTAGAAAACAAACATTCGATTAAATTTAAAATTGGATTTGCATTCAAAATTTGATCTTCAGTTAAACGTGAGAAAGAAAAATATCTTCAAAAGAAGAAGCAATCAATAAATTTGAACTGAAGATCAGAGAATTGATCTGGAGATCATGGAATAAATTGTAGATCTCATTCTTTGTGGAGATCAATGCATGGAAACATGAAAAGAATATTTGGAGATAAAATCCGAAATTGGAACACATAATAGGGACACAGAATTTCTAAATTAAATGGAGCAGAAAATATACATTTGTATTTGGGGGATCATAAGCAAAGGTAGTTAAAAAAAAGAGAAAGAGAGAGATACTTACTGAGAGAGGTAGGAAGGAAACACACATAGACAAATCTCCATTCGCAGTTCCATATCTCTCATTTTGTGTTGGAAGGAAGGCCTCCCAGCCGGAAGGCACGCAGCCAAGGAAGTAAGAGGAAGGTGCGGCCTTACCCCACGCACCCTCCACTTGAAAGTTTCAAAAGCCTTCCAAAAGCTGTGAAGACACAGCCTACACTCTCCCACACCCCACACCCCACACATCTGCAGCAAGACTCACCACGCAGCAGTAGACACCCAAACATCTGGCAAGGTAGGGAGGACTCCACGCACTCCCCTTAACACCCACGCACAAGAAGGACTTGGTTAAGGTGCGGCTAGGAAGGAACTTCATTTTGTACGCAACCTTCACCTTTTCCTTCCTCATGCAGAGGCCAGTGAAGGAGGTGTGACCAGTATCAGAGCCTGCGCAGGGTAGGCTAAGGCACTAGGCAGAGACCTCCATTCTCCCCATTCTCTCCACACGTACCAGACAGCAAGGGGATTTAGAAATGGATAAGCGAAAAATATAGAGATCTATAAAAAGAGACAAGTTTGCCAGCAAAGGGACAAGGCACAAGAAAATAATAGAAGAGGAGCAACAATCTGGAAGAATAAATGCAAGAACAGAGGAGTAACAAACAAAAAATATAAAAAAGGCACACAGACAAATTCTTTTCCATAATTCAAAGAGGTAGGATCTTGAAAGAAATAAAAATTGCTAATAGATTAAAAATTGAATGATAAACTATTTTATTATAGAGATTATAAATTATTGAAGAAATTTCCTTTTATTACAAATTATGTTCAACTATTGAATATCAAACTCTAAATTTTCTAGAATAGTATTGGATTAGAAACATACTAATTTAGGGAGAACTTGATTTGAAAACACTATAAAACAAAAGATTTTAGTAAGATTTTGATAGAAATCATAAATAAACAGTGAAATGAATTTAGAAAAATATATATTAAACCAAATAACAATTTTTATTATGGTAGATCCAAAAACGAAATGATCATGAACAGAAAATAGTTAAATTATGCTGACATAAAATGCTGATTGTTGATGGAAAATATAAAATAGAACTTTAGTTTCGAATTTTAACGTAATTTGTGATTAGAGATTATTGAAAACTTGCAAATCTCATTTTTTTTTTGAAATTGTCAAAACTGAAACAAATAGAGAAGTTATTTTTAATTTAATGAACGATTATTATTTAATTTCTGAGAATGTATGAAATTGAAATAAAACATTCAAAATTAAGATTTTATTTATTATTGAAATCATTCAGAACGATTTTTAAACAACATAAATTAAATGAGAGTATGAACAATTGAACGTGTACTCTTTTAATTTCTGTTTTTAATATGTAATATTCAACATACTGGAGTTACACCTTCATTTATAAAACTTTATTGATTATTTAAATTACTCAATTAAAATATTGATTTTATGACTTGTGTGGATTTAAACAATGAAAAGAAGCTCATTTATAAACTGTTTTCGTTTTAAATAATGTTTTCAATTGATGTTAAATTGAAAGAATGCGAAAGACTACATTTGATTGTTTGAACCATGTATGAATGATAGATAATTCTGCATGTCATGTTTTTGGGGAAAGTTACCTTCCGGGACGGGTGCCGAATATGGGTAAATAGAGAGTGTAGTTTTGCTTTTCCAAAACTACTTTTTATTGTTGTGCATGACATTTTACTTGGCCAAGTAATTTTTGTACCATCGAAATAGATAGATTATTTAATGCTCTCTACCATATCCTAGTACCGAACTTGCTTCTTTCTTAACTGAATTAGAAAAATGAAAATGCTTGTGGTTTACTAGTAGTACTAGGCATGCACCAGATTCCATCTTGCTCGTAGACTACTTTTTGCTAAGCGATTCGTGCAGGGTCAGGTATTTCTTGATTGACTAAGAAATTTCGGGGAAGCGTAAGCTTCGAGGTTGGGTGGAAAAAGTGTCTGATTCTTGTTTTCGTCTTCTTTTGAAGATTTGCTTATGGATGGAAGATCGACAGACCGAATCTTCTTTATAATGCTTTATTATTCATGATGTATGTAAAGACGAGCTTATGGCAATTGAATGCCTAAGTCTCAAATTTTTGTAAACTGAATATTTTTATCATCCTTATATTTATTATTGGAAATTTGTATTTCGACACTTGTAAGATTTAGACTGATTATAATGAAGATATCTTTTCAACTTTTATGTCGTTGTATGTAATCGACTTGTATATTGAATGAATGAATGAATGAGATGACAACTTACTTGAAATATAAAGGATCTTATTTTAAGTATTGTCGATTTATTTTTAAGGAGTTTTCCGTCCATTACAAACTCTTACCTTTAATCTTAAATTTGACAATCATGACTACCTTACAAATTCCAACTTTACATAAAAAAAAATCCTTTGAACAAATAACCGTTTTAAGATTGCCAAATTTAGGCTTGATATATTCTCTAATCCAAATTCAAACCATTTTTTAAAAGCATACCGAACAAACCTGTCAAAAAGGATTGGTAACTCTATCGGCAAGCTCATTCACAATGATGATAGATAGCCGTGGAAAGAAAACAAATGAAAAGTTTACAGCAGAAATATTTGCTTTGAGCGGAGAAGACCAAATATATGTTGTCAGTATGAATAGCAATAAAACCAAGCACGCAGAGTTAATCCAATATGATCAGAATATTGGTTAAATTGCAGAGTGGGGTAGAGATTAATAACCATAAAAAACAACCACCCAGATTTAACCCGAATGATAGGAATGGGATATCAGTGAAAAAGAAAAAGAGGTAGTGATAATCCAAAAGATTTTGTATAGGACGGTTAAAACGTCGAATTCTACTGATCTGATGTAAAATAGGGGAAGCAGGGTCACGGATGGACTCTTTGAATTGTAGGGGCACTTACAGACCAATGCCAAACTCATTCACAGTCGATGTCTGTCCTACGATATACATGAAATGATTGCAGAGCTTGGAGGAAAAAGAAAAAGTCGGTACTTTTTTTTCAGTATCAATAGAGAAAGCCGTTGTTGTTGGCATAGCTGGTTCAAATATTCTTTTGAAAATTATTATTAATTTTTTGATGAATAAGTGTTTAGATTATCATTTATAAAGTAATATCACATGTATTTATGAAAAAACGGATGAATGTAAAATCACATTCTTAGAGTCTATATAGGGTTAATGTCCAAAACATAAAATATAGAAACAAATGCAATGTTGTTAGGTAGTAAATGCAATAATAAGGGGGAGGAGGACGATCTCTGTCATCAAGTTTTTTCCATATACCAATACGGCCCGAAGTATCCATAGGAGTGTCCCACCCATCATCACCTTTTTCTTTTGCTTTTTTTTCGTCTTTAGTAGCATGGGCTAGAGAAATAGCAAGAGCTAGCGTAGGAAACTTTTTGGAATCAAACTAGCTAGAAGCACCGTTAGTAGGCCACACAGAGGTTCCTCTTGCAAGTGGTGGGGAGGCGAAGCATTGACAAGAGGGTCATGACCAATCCCATTGACTATGGTCCCTTTTTGTAGCTTGGGGAAAAGTCTAGAACCAAGCCTCTCAAGTACCTTGAATAGAAAGAGTTCTTTAATGATGCCACCAAGATGAGGCAAGTGGCCCCTGAAGGAGAAGGGAGATGGAGGAACTTTGGTCGAAAATCTAATAACAAAAGAGTGGTCTTATGCTTCTTGATGGTCTTTTAGAAATGTTGGTAAAGTATAGTAAGTCATCTAAACTTGATGTTTTGTCACTTTTTCTAATAATAGAGTTTTGGAAAACCTTATGATCTCTTCTTTAATGACAACTAAATTAGAGCAAAAGCTACTATCTTCTTTAATAATTTCCCTAGTTGTAATTATTGTTGTTTTACATATATAAACTTAATTTATTTTGACTAAAATTTAAATATTAATTTAGTTTATGATTATTTTAATTTTTTAAAAGTTTTTGTGTGATTTAGTTTTATTTTAATTTAGTTGTACTTTAGCTCACCGGTCATTTTTTATTTGATTTTTTTTAATTTAATTTGTTATTAGTTAGTTTTTTAAAAATTATTATATATTTTAGAAGAACTATATAATTATAATAAACAAGAGTTGTTAATTCTTTTCCCTACTTATTATTGTCTAAACTTTTGCACATATTATAACTAAACAAACACTTGTTTTTCTACATATTTTGAGATTAAACCCTTATCAAGTGAAATTTAAGCTTCTAAACCCCTAAACTAATTCGACATAATTCTTATAAAAGCTGAAGATACACATACACATCTTATCGTGTCACTTCTACTTCCTATTTGAAATTGTTAACAAAATATATAACTTCTAATTACTCATAATTCACTCAAGAATTTTATTTGTATGTATATACACTAAAAAAAACTAAACTTGTATAACAGCATGCTAGCATGCATCTAGCATGCATTTAACTCATAATGCTGATGCTATAAAACTGTGATTTGAATCAATTGACTAACATACCTAAATTTCCGATACAAGAGTCATACAAAGTTCAAACCTCTATATAAAATTGTGGCAAACCTCTTGATTTTTGCACTTGAAAGCTTAAACCCCAGAACAAATATGTGCATTGTTACTACAAAGCTGCTGCGAGAGAATAAAATTTTAGTCTCCATGTTACAACTAGTTCTTTGTAATGGCAAGGTTGACAAATAGCAGAAACAACCGAAGAGCCACTTAACAGTTATATCCACCTTAAAAGAAACCTATCATGTACAGCATCCATATGTCAGAGATGCTTAATAAACCGTATTTAATTGAAAATCTCAGAATTATAAGTCATTTGAAAAAGTGTCAGAAAATCTTCTTAGCAATTCTAAACAGACAATAAACAAGAATTAGAGTAGAACCTTTAAAAAATTATACTAGTCCATTGGGATATATTTCATTAATTTGTGATTATCTTTACAAAATTGTACAGTAAAGTGACCAGTGATTAAGCACAATCCATGCCAATCAGGTGGCCTCAATTAGACAAAGACCCAGAATTGCGTGCACCAGGACCTGATCCTGTGAAGCCCTGTTCCTGCACCGTAAGACTTAACATGATTGCCACTTTTCAATTTCAGGATGCTTCTCCTGGCTGTCTAAACTCCCACTGTTGGAGTGAAATGAAAATCCCATATATTTTGTGGATTCAAAATAGATGAATCCCAACTGATATGATGAAATGAAATCCTTTCCGTCAAATCTAAGGCTACTGGAGACAGAATTTTCAATCGGTTTTAGCCTTCATCTGTTTCAGAGAACATTAACTCCATCAATATAAACAGGAGTACATGCTTTTCTGGCCCGGTGAGTTGAAATTTCACCACTATTCTTTTCTGCAAGATTTACGGCGCGAGAGGATTGTCTTTCTAGGAATGTAACTCCATGAACTCATCGACACCCAAATTTCCGAGTGCTGGATCATTTTTCTGTAACAGTGATGTCAAGCTTTGGAAAACAGCTTCATCACAGGGGATGCTCAGTCCCATTTGGTGATCAAACCCATACTGTTCCTCAGCTTTCTCCAGCAATGCCCGGAAGAGAGAATGATTCAAGTAAATCAGTGGGGATGATAAAACGACTTCTTTCATAACCAACATACACTGCACAATGCCCTTTAGGGACATCCAGGGGAAGAGCACTGCATGATCTGCCCCTCATCTCATCCTCAAATGCAAAATATCTTCTGCTCTATGGGCAAAGATCAGACCCAATTGCCTTATAGGCCTTAGCAAATCTACAAAATGCTCTGATAATCTGTTTTAGGAGTAGAACTTGAGGGTTTCCCTTGCTTCTTGCCATTGCGGAATTCAAAATCAGTCAGTAGTCTTAATCTATTTCTGAAACACAGAGAGATCGAAAGATGCAGAATGCTTTGGTGGGAAGAGAAAGGATATGTTCTGTATATATAATTATTCAAAAGCAGTGTAGCAAACCGAAGAGAAGCTGATATGATTAGAGAGCAATGGCAAGTTGACAGAGTGGTCCACAATGTTGTGAGGGATCAGTTACAAATGCTCGAAAGATGGGGTTTTGGTCATTTCAGCACTCAGAATACAAGCCAAAACCATGTGCCGCTTCTGCGAATGTATGGAAACTTGCAGACAACCGATAAATTCTGTGTTTTTTGAACTACCCAATTCATCTTGATTCTACCTGCTACAAGTTTGCCTATTAGGTTTTCTGTTCACTTACCAATCAATAATGATAAAGTGAACAGACAAATATTTGTGAGATCTGCTTTTAATTACAGCTTATCACCATTAGATATCATTTGGAAATCCATTATTTCCCAAATTAGGAGGACCTTGAGCAACTTAGCCCATAATTAGCACAGATGTAGAATAAAATCTTCTGTGTTTTTTTATTAATCCCAATCGTCTTGCTAATTCAAGGGCAATAACTCTATCTAATTTTGTTGAAGTGAAAGGACTAGGTACCTATGGCTTGCAAACAAACTGACCGTAAGTCTTACGAAATTCACACCCAATTAATGCAAGTATTGGATAGAAAGGACAGAACCACATGCAGATGCCGTGCAGTTGGGCCAAACTGTTGGCTTTGTTTTGCAGGCCCACCGACAGATTCACTCAACTGTGTTGTTTGCAAATGTTGGATTAGAGATGGATATTGAGATCAGATTCAGATATCAAGCCCAAAGGATTGGTTGATATTTGCTATTCAGTTAATCATATTAATGCCTATCTTAATGTTTGGTTCCTACTACTAGCTAGAATCTTATTATATTCCCCATTGACAGTAATGGATATGGACCAGTTAGGTGGGTCCCTTTCGTTCATAATTACGCCGAAAGGCGTTCAACTGCAACGGCATTCTAATCGTGTACATCAAAATGGATTAAAAAAGCTGGATTGTTGTCAAATCAAAAGTTGTCAGTAACCGAGTAAAAGATGACCAACATCGGTAAGCGTCTCTTCCACTAACGTCAATTTTAAATTGAATCAAGAAACAATCGAGAAAGATCTCATTTATGGTATTAAAGACAGCTAAACCAGGGGAGATGCTAATGGAGATTGTGCATACATACCTTGGGACATCTTTCGGTAGCATTCTGGATTTGAGGACAACAGCTTAAACATAATGGCGATTGTTGAAATGGTGCTCACAAATGCAGCATGAAGCAACAATGAAATGTAGTCCAAGATCTCCTAGTCTGTTAGTGGGTTCCCTCTTTCATCTTTGAAGTTTAAGTAAACAGAGAGCAGATCCAGGTTACCTGAATTAAGACCACTTCTCCTTTCTATTACAGAGGATAGAATTTTATCCACGTCTAACCGTGCCTTAAGCGCCTTGTGAAAGTTCATTCCGGGAAAACTCACTGGAACAGACAAAGTCCCCGCAAGAACAGTGTCGAAAAGCCTATCAAGATATTCCTGTTCATGCTTGTCATTTATGCCGAAAAACAAGCTGCTTGAAATGGAAAACAGAAGGTGCCTCACCAGAGGAAGTACTTTCACTTCATCTTTTCCTTTCCATTGTCTATTGATGTTATCTTGGATGACTGTATTAATTTGAGACAAATAATTCTGCAATGCTACGGGATCCAGTGATCTTGAAAGAGCATTAAGTAGAATCCTATGCTCTTCACCACTTTTACTAGAAACAGAGTCTTTCCCCATAAGTTTCAGGAAAGAAGCGGGCCATGAATTTGTCAACAGCTTATTCTCTTGGACAGTATGAAGCGATTTCCATAGGATCCTGAGACTACTACTGTGGGATGCCCAATTAATGAAATATTGAAAACGTACCCAGATTTGTTCACCCTTTTATCGAAAAACTCTTGAGCTTTATTTGATCGAAGTTCCCACAAGAACTGCAACGTTTCTCCTATCCAAGCGATGATAAACTCCAACAAGGATGAGATATTGAGAATGAATTGTATGTGGGAATTGCCACATATGTTTGAGCGCAGTAGGAAGCAGTTAGTAGATTTCATTAATGGAGCACGTCACCTGAATCCAGCTATCCTGACTGTGGGTAGTGGACCAAATGGAATTTCAGCTTATGAGGATCTTACATTTTTGGAGCGCTTCGCCCAATGTTTGAGAAATTTGTGTGCAATGTTTCATTCGTTGGAAGCAGGACTAGGAGAGCAATATGGGCTTGCTCGAGCAATGGTGGAACATCTCTTCTTTGGCCCAATGATGTGCAGACCCATAAATTACATGGCGAATGACGAGTCATTCCGAGTGATGGACCTCCCTCTAAAATTTGGGTTTGTTGAACGTGCCATAAGCCAGAAAAGTATTATGCATGCAAAAGCTCTTGTATTATATATACATGTTTATTAACATATTTTTAATAACAATTGGATTCGTTAAACGTTGTCTTTTAGTTGCGGTCCTATAAGCTGTCTAAAATTATGGAGTTCATTTTTCCTAGCACAGTGCAGTTGTCGGGGTCCACTTTGCAATGCGTTGTTATGCAGAGGGTTTGTGGCTGTTGTCGTGCTCGGGGCCACTGGCATACCATGGAAAATTTAGAGCGTACTCGACCTGATTTTAATCCCCATGACGTCAAAATTGGGAAGCAGAACAAAGGGCATACAAAACTTTGTAAAGAAAAAGAAAAGAAGCTTATAAAATTTGCTCATTACCTCACCCACTAAACCCTTGGAGATAATCCATTTGTCATGGATCTGGTTTTTAGCTCTCTTGTCCTCTAGGAAATTTTTAGTAAATATTTGGGGCTCTTCAAGTATAGATTCAAGTATAGCATCTGTTTACATAAAAACCTAGTGATTAAATCTCGGTTGTAGTGAAAATCTTGGTCATTGATAATCTATATAATAGCTGCAAATAATAGATAAGGAACGGAATGAAGCAAAATAAATGGTCTACGTGGTTGGTTATGCCGCGAATACAGGCAATCACGTATTACCATGTTCAGCAACAGACACGGACGTGGATGACTGGTGCAAAAAGAACGGGAATTCAATAAATTTCAAACCCGTCACATCAACAATTTCCCTATAAATGGAGTCATTGATGTGCATATAATAACTGTTGGCAATTACATGCAAAACGTACTCTTGCTGTTGCGAAATCAGGTAGCCTTTCTTTCACTAGCAGAATTACAGAGTTGTATTTTCTTTAACAAATGCATTGTTTGCTTAATTATATTTTGCAGATCTTGTCTGAATCCTCTTCCTCGGGAACATTCCCCTCTTTCTCAGACTAAAATATTGTATATAATGATTTTATTTTATATATACATATATATTTAGAAATCATATGCAATTTTTCAAGTTATCGAGTCAAAAATTTTGGATTTGGAAGGCATTCATGTTTATTCTAATTTTTATGGTTTGTGGCATTATCTCCAAAATTATCTCAATGAGTAGTCATTGCAGTAAGGACACATTTCGTCATTTATGTTATGTCACAATTTGGATGTATCTCTTGAGACTAATGGTTTCAATACTTTCCGAATGAATAATCCTACTCTGGCTGGTTATCTAGCCAATTGGTTGTTCAAATTTGAAGTTTCGAGTCCTTGAACCAGAGTGTTGTAGGATTACACTGTTTGATAAACTTGGCATTCGATTTCATGTTTCTTGTTGAAAAGTTGGACTGTAGATAAACTTCAAATAGCAGAATAGTCATAATCTAGGAAAAAAAAACACATTTCATGTATGTAAACTTCATAAATAACTGATGTTATTTATTGAGTTGTTGAAACTATGTTCCTGTTTTTGCATGCATAATTTATTTGGTCAATAGAATAAAATATTCCCTTGAGAGGGGTAAGAAAACAGAGTTTGTATTTCTTATTACCTACAAGGGTAGCTGAAATATGACTGATGGTGCATCCCTCGTTCAATTTCCTTTCAGACAGTAACTGTCTCCTTCTTGCCTTTCACATTAGGTCTCACAGTGCTTTACATCACAACGGTGATTTCCTTTTCATGAATAGTTAACTTCATCATCTACTCGTTATGCAAAACTTGAAATATCTCTTCCTTTACACTTTAAGGAAACTATATTTTCATTTTCCCTGAAAATAGTTGAGACATGATATGTATGCAACAATTGCATGCACCACCTTACCTTTCTGATTTCTTGGGAGGCAGCCTCTGCCGTATCTACCCTTTTCAATTATTGTTTATTGGTAGATCACCCTACGGGTGTGTGTAGGTCTCCAATATCCTTGATAATTTTTTTGTAAGAGTTGAATCTTAGCTGGACTAATTCTGATTGCGTGTCCTAAGTACCTCACTCTCTGCAATATCACATATTGATTGTATTGCTATTGCAAGAGTTGTAAAACAATCTTTAAATAAATTTTCTTCATTCTACATTGAAAGATGGCTAGGGCAGTGGTCTGTCTAAAAGGCATGGCCTCAAATTGACAGTTAGCCTTACACTTACTGCTCAACATCAGAAGAAATATTTAGTCCTTTATGTATTAAATAACGTTGCAATAAATTATGTGTAGTTAATTCAAGTAATTGAATCACTTTGCTATTAGTTTTTTTTGTTTGGTAATAAATTTTGGCATGTACATTCAATCCAATGTGTGTTGTCTGTAATTGGTAGCATTCTTTGCTCCCAAAACTTAAGTTCTTTTGATTAAAGGTTTTCTGAGTATTTTCATTTGTAATATGTTTGATAACAAAGAGTCAATTTCTAAATAATTGTTCTATTTAAGTATAAATGTTTTAGTTTAGTTTTTATTTAGTTAAAAAATTTGAATGTACATTCAAATTCAATGTGTAGTCAGTAATTGGTAATGTTGTCTCTGATTATTTTCATTTACAATATGTTTGAATACAAAGGGTCAATTTCTAAACTATTGTGTCTACTAAAGTATGAACCTTTGGTGTATTCATGTGTTAAAGTTGAAATATGGGTGGATGATCCAAATTATAGAGATCAAGTTGAGCACCTAAATATTAGAGACTTTTTTATTTGGAAGAACATTTTAAAGGCTCAAAGTATAAATACCTAGGCATTGAACCTATTATGCTCTATGTGAATTCCCATGATGCTTAGCAGCTGAATGGGCCAAATAATATTCACTAATTCTATTCACTTCCTTTATACACCCTGAAACAAACATATCAACAAGGGCCCAAATTGGTAGGTGTTGAAAATGCATAGATTCTCTCCAATTAAAGGAAGAACAAAAGGAGGAACAAATGCCATCACAAAATGATCTTATCCAGGTTACATATAAAGGGAGAAAGAAGTTAAGCAGACTCACTAGACAAACACATCCCCATGTTCAATGGAATTGTACATATCCCATGTCAATTTTGAAGACTCAATGTTCAATATTGAAGACCCAATTTCCTTTCCACACGATAGAGGGAAAGGGAGAGGGAAATGGAGAGAGAGAGAGAGAGAGAGAGAGAGAGAGAGAGAGAGAGAGATCCCCTTAAGAGAGGGAGAGAGGTTGGAGAGGGAGAGAGAGGGAGTGGGAGATTGAGGGATGGGAGAGAGATAGAGGGAGAGAAAGAGACCCAAGAGAGGGAGAGAGAGAGAGTGGGGGGAGTGGGAGATAGAGGGATGGGAGAGAGAGAGAGAGGAGAGAGAGGAGAGAGGGAAGAGAGAGAGAGGGAGTGGGAGATTGAGGTATGGGAGAGAGATAGAGGGAGTGAGAGAGAGACCTAAGAGAGGGAGAGAGATGTAGTGGGTGATAGATGGATGAGAGAGAGAGAGGGGGGAATAGAGAGGGAAAAGAGATAGAGAGAGAGGGATGGGAGAGAGAGGGGGGGGATGGGAGAGATTTTCACATGCACGTGGTGTCTGTGAGTAGGGTAATGATATGATAAAAAGTAATGATGGGTGCATAGGATAGGTAATAGAGGTAAAAGTAATTGCCTACAATGTTCACTACTATTTTTAAATTTTTTTTTCCATAAGCTATGATTCTTGGTAGAATCAAGAAAAAATTGTATTAGGCATTGCATAATCATTCTTCCTTGTGTGTACGACATTGTCTAAGGGAAAGGATTGTGAGGGGTAAATGAGAGAATGAAAACAATGGGTTTGTTGTATGTCAATATTGGAAAGCTTTGTGAAATTTACATTTGCGTTAGACAAAACAATATTAGCAAGCTCGCCCAAAGCTAAGATTTATGTGACTGATTGCATCCCCAAATGTTTGCCTACATCTTTATAATTATGGTTGTTTATTGAACAAGCAATTTAGAGGTAAAATTCACTGCCTACAATGTTCACCGATATTTTTTGAAGTCCTTTAGCATGAAGCTTGGTAATTTCTTACAAGTGGAAAGATGAAAATTCAGAGGATTACCCAAATGGTTAAGTCCCTTTTACTCACAATATATCTTTTAGCGTTATTTATATAGACATCCAAGGGATTGTTTACTCGTTGAAGGAATACTCCATAAATATTGGATATAGCATGCTCGTACTTTTATAGGGTTCACATATAAATGTATAATGGTGCAAATTGTATACCCATGTTTTTTTATTTTCAGTTTTGGTGAAAACTGTTTATTCATGTTTTTTTATTTTCAGTTTTGGGTGGTTTTGATTAGAAGTGTTGTAAATTATAAAATTGGTACATTAATAATATATATTTTAATTTTTTGATTATTGATTTTTAGATTTATATTTTTGAATTTCAGATTTATTTTTCACTATTATGAATAAGATATGTGGACACAAACTTGGCTTAGACACTTCTCTAGTTGCGATTACGAATAATTCACTTTTATAATATAAAATATAAATTTATCTACTGCCTATCACTCCACTAACCATTGTAAGATGTGTTGACTTCTTCTATGGCATTTGTTCTTGATGTCAAAATTGCCCTGGGTTGGTGTGCCTAGGCATTTCTTAGTCTGGTCTTATTATGGCATTTGTTTGGCACAGTTGATATTTGGTATTCATTTGACATTGGCCTATCTACTTTAGGTTGATTAATTATGGCTTGATCAGTTACAAGCATCTTGATATTCGTCAAAGTATTTATCTCTTCACAAGGTATTGGATAATACTTGGCACATTATATTTGGTTATAATAAGGTGGCTATCGTATTGCTTTTAATTGATATAATGCTCGTCGACATGCTTGAATTTGGTAAGATCGCGACTTCAAAAGGTCTTACTGCGGTACCGCTAGTAGTTAAGTCAGTGACCGTGGTAGTGCGGTGTAAATCGTTAGTGGCAAGCAAAACTACTACCACTACACTGCGGGTAGTCAAAAGTGAAACCACGGTAGTGCGTGTAAACAGTTAGTGACAAGTAGATAGCTACCATTGTACCGCGAGCTGTCAGGAAGTTAACCGCGATAATGTGGTGGAAACGGTTAGCGGTATGAAAGGAGCTACCGTTATACCGCAGACTGTCAGAAGTGAAACCGCGGTAACGCGGTGGAAGTGGCTAGTGGTTAGCTTGGAGCTACTACTGTATCATGAGTAGTCTGAAGCAAGACCCCGGTTGGGCGGTAAAGGATGCGGTGACAGTTAGTGTTAGTCACCGCTATATCGCGAGTGAACAGAGAGGTAACTACGGTAGCGCGGTTGAGGAAGAAAATCGTTTGTTGGTTCTTTTGGGAAGCTTAGGTCACTATTATGCTTCATTGTTCAAGGGTTTGGAACCCTACTCTGGCCGCCATCATGATAGTTTGCATTCATTCGTTTCATTGAGAAATTTGTAGGGTTACTGAACTTTGACAGAGTATAAGGAAGAAAGGAAGACCATGACAATGGTCGTTTCACCTATCAGTCTCCTACCATCGGGTGGAAGCTCGAATAGGGAAAGAGCTCAGGCTGCTCAGCTACTCTACAGTCCTGGTAAATTGCTTATGGAAAATTCTTTTTTGGTCCTCATAGGTATTCATCTATTTTATCTTTACAAAACCATTACCTTCTCTGTTAAGGCTAATAAGGGATAAGTGTTTGCTTCTATATGGAAGTTGAAGAGTTGGTTTATTATAGATCTTATGCTATTTTGTTTTTAGCACTGCTTGTGCAGGCTACTTGAGAGAACAGGTTTCAGTCTGACTTCTATATTTGCACAATGCTTGAGTACTCCTATCAGGAGACCTTATTCAGATTGATCCTTCCTTCTTGATAACGGTAACATCTGTCACTATTGCTCGACCGTAGCATAATAACATGATAATCATCTTTGAGTAATTCTTCGAAAGTAAAAATTGAGCAACTGTTGTAACCCTTCTTGGGGTGTAATGATGAAAATTGTAAAAAGGGGAAAATAGAGAGATTAGGGCTTTAATCATTACAAAAAAACCTAAAAAGTAAAAGGGAAGCTCTTTCATGTGTGGTGAAAAGGTAATTATTCTTTGATGCTAAAAAATTGGTAAACACAGTGTGTTAACTGTTTTGAACAGTATCATGAGAAAAAGTATAAAAATAGAAAGTGAGAGTTAATTGTAAATATGAAGAAAAATGAGAAATGTAGAAAACAAAAGGGAAAACTTGTGATAATACATCACAATGACTGTATTGAAAAATGTTGAGCTCTGAGATTGAAAATCTGAAATATGAGTTGACAATCAAGCTGACTTAAGGCTTGACAATGCCTGAAATTCTGGAGGTTCATTTTGGAAATTTGAGGATTTTAGTTATTGTCTGTCAAGAGGCACTTGATAGATAAAAGAGAAACAGAAAGATCCTTTGTATTATTGTATGATTTACTAAAACAGTAAAGGGGTTGGTGCTCCTTGAGATTGGTGTCTCTGAATGAGGGGTTGGTGCTCCTTGAGATTGGTATCTCTAAATGAGGGGATGGTACTCCTTGAGTTGGTGCTCAAAAAGTAGCCTATAAGGCATTGTAAGTAGTGGTTTTTGATTTTAAGCCAGTAAGGCAATTTAGGAGTGGTTTTTCTACCCCAGGAGGGTTTTCCACTCAGCAATTCCTATGTCTCTCATTTGTGTGATTTATGTTTATCTTACATAATCTTTCCTTTAATCATTTATATTATTGTGCTCATTATGTTGGTCAATGCTCTGATACTTCAAGGTTGTTTAAAAGTTTAAAGTAAATTTGCTTAAGTCTGTCATGCAAATTTAGATTATGCAAATCTGATGCAAAATGTCTTTCATAAATTGAATTAACTTCTCCATTCTATGCTCATTACATGAATTCTCAAAATTTTGTCAAAATCAAGTCAAAGTTGCATATTATGAAGCTTTATAGCTCTATTGATAAATCACAGCAAGATTGTTCATAAAGCTTTAATTGAACAATATCATATGATGCTTTTAAAATGGGTTGTAAATGTTAGTCAAGTCTCATGTCAATCTGACCTGAAATATTAATGCTCACTTGCTTAATCAAATCTGTCTCTTTGGGTTAACTACTCGTAAAAGTTAAATGATGCTTTCAAGGTTAAAAGTTAATAATGCCCCACTCTGATTCACCCTTCTCCCCCCCCCCCCTCTCAAAGTGAATCCACTTCCAACAAGATGATCTATTGCAAGTTATGTCAATTTGTGTGTTTGATTATTGTATTGAATTACAATCATTTATTCATTTGAAAATTGTCAAAGGACAACCTAAGAATTCATTGAGCACACCCTGATTTTAATTTGCAAAAGGAATTTAAAAAATAATATACAATAAAAAAATATCATCCTTGGTTTGCTCCATGGTTGCTTGTTGTTCTTAATATTTTTTTTCAAAACCATAAAGGTTTTTAGTCCAAGGGTGTGACCCAGGAGAATATTGTTGGGAAAGGTGTATTATTGATCTTGTATAATAATAATGTTAATAATGTAAAAAAAATTACTTAATTGTGGTACATCTAGAGATGTGGATACTACATGGGTCATGCATTCTTAAAGATACTTATATGTTGTATGGAACATTAGAAAACTATTTATAGTTGAAGTCACATTAAGAAAAATATTTAATTTTGGGTTTATGATATAGTAAGCTCATGGTTTTGAGACTTATGGTTTATGTAATACCACTTAGTGGTTTTGTGCTAGTTTGTTCGATAAAACCAAACAAATGAGTAGTTATTTAGGTTGATTAAATTGAGAATCTCTTGGAGGTTGTATATGTGATTACAAGAAGCATGGGTTGGGATGTGTCACTATATGGTTTTCATTTTCTCATTCATATGGAGGAGTGTAATTAATTTTCTTGATGCTTCAAAGGCCTTGCATGAAGACTCTACAAGTGTATTATAATCTTGTTCTTGAAATAATACATCGACTTGTGTGGGCACTTTTAAAAGTTGGGTTATGTATAGGCATGAATTTTCACCCCCTTGCAAGTTCCCCTTTTACACCCTTCACCTTGGAAAAATCAAACCCAACAATGTAATTCCACATCTTGCATCCGTACTCCATCCACTTGGTGCTTTTTTATAGAATCGGTGGGGAAATTTTTATTGGGGATGTGTGCACAACACACAAACGTCTACATGGTGCATTTCCATCTTGACAAGATTGTTGCTTTTGGAATCTATATAGACATTACATTTGCCATTGGGGCCGAAGTGTAACGTATCTGCGCCCTTCAACCAACCTTTGAATGACTCTTTCCCTCCCAAAATCATCTTCAAATGACTATCTCTCGTCCTCATTCATTCCTGTAGACATTCTTGGATAGCTTCTTCACAATTCTCACATTCTCTTACGCTCCTTGGATACTTGTTGCACTATCAACTCTACTATTCCAACATCACAACATTCTTCACATCTACCACATAAGCTGCAACTTGACTTGTCTTGTAAGACTTCCTTCAACATTGTTGCGATCATGTTGAATTTCCCATGTTTGTGAGCTTGCATTCCTCTCTAATTGGCCTTGAGTGCCTTTGGTTGAGGGTGGTATTATTTGCTTACTATTGCATTGTTGTTGGATTTGAGTAGCATAGTGCTTCTTGTAGTGTTTGGTACCCTTTCCTTTCTAGCATAGTTTCTTTATCATTTTTTCTATACTGTTGTTATACTGGTTGTCTGTGGAGGTGGAAACACCAAAATGGGGGTTTGAACACGACAAGCCCTGAAACAAATCTAACATTTTTCCCCACTTTTTTGTGTGTAGGTACTTGTTTGTGTGGAGCTTGTGGGAGAACTAGACCTTTCGTGAGTTGAACTCTTACTTTTCTCATTCTTGTCATTTCTTATAGAATTTCTCTTAGTATTTCAATTATTCTATCATTTCTTATTTTTTTCATTACTTAAAAATTTTGTAGCTAAGATGTTAGTAGGTTTTTAGTACCTCTGACTATCCTTTTTTAGTGTTTGTCTATATAGAAAACATCACACTTGTGAGATGCTAGCGTGTTGCTGTATCGTCCCCATTGCACATTGTTGTCCTTTGGCAGGGAGTTGATAGAGTCATAGTCTGGGTTCCAGAAACCTAATCGCTTAGTCCAAAAATAACCTTTGAGTCAGTAGATTGATAGACTCTTGATTCTCTACCCTTAGCATCAAATTCTTATTCCACTTGAGGTAGGTTAGGGTAGCCTTCAACTCTCTTCTCTTCATGACCTAGAGCCACTGAGTGGTCGGTCCCCCTCCTCTACAGGTTATTCCTATTTTTTTTCATGGTACACCTATTTTCATCTTGTGGTTATGCTTTGTTATTATTATTCTGCATTGTGGGTTTTGAATACTTATTTTATATTTTTCCCTCATAAGGTTTCTATGGAATTAGTATATTTTTCTATAATTTCTTTTTATTGGGTATTAGAGTCTAGTTTTCAAGTTGTAGGAGATATTTTTTTAGTATTCTTAACCCTTTGCTTGAGTGGAAGCTATACATATTTGAAACCATGGTAGTGCTAAAACAATTGAAGGCATTCTCAAATTCTTTTATGTGTTTGTAGATCTCAATTTTTTAGTTCTATTTCTTTTGATGATTTGGAAAATGGATTTATGGTTGGGTTCATTTTGTGAGGGTTTTTTGTAGGATAATTTTTATAGATGAGCTCTTGGGCCAAAATAAACCTCACTATTAGATCAAATTTAAAACATATGGATCAATATAAAACTTGATAGAGTATGGAGTTAATTTTGTTGTCGTTTTTAGAGATTTGAAATAACCTTCACAAGTATATTATGTATGATTATATAGATCCATATATGAAATATATTATATCAAATCTATGGCATAGTCAACAACATCTATAAGGCCTTAGGGCCTTATCTTTGTTACCATAGGTTTGAGCAATATTGTGCTTTAGAGGGAATTGATTTGTAGCATACAACCCCCTATAGTCCTCAGTAGAATGGGGTTGTAAAATGGAAGAATCGGTCCTTGAAAGAGATGAAAAATTGTATGATTCATTCAAAGTCTTTAGCACCACCTTTTTGGGTAGAAGCCTTTAATCGTGTGTTATATCCATAAATGCGTTGCTTACAAAGCTGTGAAGGGGTAAATGATTTTCACGCTTTGATCAATAGGAAACCATTAGTTAATAAATTTTGAGTGTGTGGCTCTAATACATTGGTTCACATTCTTATAGAGATGTAAGGCTATGGATCCACAGAGCAAGCCTTGCATATTTTTTGGATACCCAGATGATGTCAAAGGATACAAGCTTCTTCATCCTACCACACATGAGTTGTTTGTTGAGAGGAGTGTTCATTTTGAGATTCCTAGTTCTTCTCTTGACACTTCTCCTGACACCATTAGATTAGACTCCTTGCATCATGATGATAATTCTTCAGAGGATCATAATCCTTCTAATCGTGATGATGAGTTCTCTTCCTCCACTTCAGATGATGATAATGTTGATGAGGGTGCACATGATCTACCTTCTGATGATGATTCCCCCCTCAGTTATCCTCCTTCTCTAGTCCTAAGACCTCTTTGGGCTCAATAGAGGGTCATCCCACAATAATGGGTTACACTTTTTGGCCAAACTTGACATTGAAATCAACATTTTAAAAAAAAAACTTCACCTTCTGACACCTATAGTAGGTAAACCGTTAGGAATTTGAAAATTATGTAAACTAGAGATTTGTGAGATTTTTTCTGTAGATTTTAAATTTAATTTTTTTTTTAAAATTTAAATTAAATTATAATTTTTTCTGTATCTCCTTTGATAACTAGTTTTTAATAGTAAACAACATTTTTAAAAAGTGGTGTGTACTTTAGCTTGCATAACTTTTTTCCTAGAAAGGATAAAATTCTTTTTTTTTTTGAATTTAGGTGGGTAACACTAGTATCTAGTGCTTTCATTTTGTTTCATAACGTTTTGTTGAGTATTTTTATTTTAATTAAGTTTTGAAGTCAAACCAATTACAATTTAGACATAGGTGCACTTCGATTCACATAACTTTTTTGATATGTATTGAAATTCAATTTTTATTTTTTGTTGGAACGAGGACATAAATACCTAGTGCGTATATATTTTTCTCAAATTTACTATTTTTTCACAATGATTTTTCACTGAACTTGATGTTTGATGAAAAACCTATGTTTAGTAAAACTAAAAAAATAAAAACAAAATATATTAAATTTATAGTTGTTGGAAAGCACATTTCAACCACTACAGTCCTCCACCTTGGTTTATTAATTCAAATCCATTTTTAGCTCCTTCCCAAGCTTTGATAGTAAAAAAAATGCATAAATTTTGAAATGGTGGAGGGGGAGATGAAAAAAGGGGGGTTCATTAGAACCCCCCTATATGGTGCAAGTGGGGGTTCATTAGATGGGGGTGGGGGTTAATTAGAAGGTGGGTGGGTTCATTCGAAGGGGGGGTTCATTAGAAGGGGGTGGGGTTCGATCGAACCTCCTTCATTAGAAGGGGTAAGCCATTTTAAATTTTTTAATGGGAATTTCTAATTTTTTTTCATGGAAAAAATTGTAACCCACTATTGTGGGTTTACCCTAGACAATGTAGTTAGTAGGGGATTGGGTAGGGGATCCTTTTGATCATAGGATAACAAGATCATAGTTTTAGGATGCTCCACATTTCTTCCTTGCCACAACTTCTAATCCATAGACCCTTTGGGAAGAATCTAGTGTCCTCGAGTGGGATGTAACTATGCAAAAAGAGCTCAATTCCTTGGAGAGGAACTACAATTGGGATCTTGTCCCACTTCCCAAGGGAAGCATTTCTTTTTGATGCTAGTGGGTCTATCAAAAGAATTTGTGGTAGATGGGTTGGTTGAAAAGAATAAGGCTTGCTTGGTTTCCAAAATATTCTCCCAAGTTCTAGGGATTGAATACTCTAATAATTTTGCACTAGTTGCCAAAATGAATTTCATCCAATTTGTCCTTTCTATCATTGTAGCACATAGATGGGAAGTGCATCAAATGGATGTGGAAGAGTTATTTTCTTCATGATGATATTCAGGACTCGAAGATATACATGGAGCAACCATAGGGTTTTGTTCAAGATTCTTCACTTGTGAGTCATCTTTAAAAGTCTCTTTATGGCCTCAAACAAGCCCCTCGGGCTTGGTAGGCCAAGATGGACACCTTCATTCTAAAAGTCAGGTTCAATCATTGCCATTCTAATCCTAATGTCTATATTTTTTAATAGGATGAAACTCATACCTTCCTATTTGTCTATGTCGATGACTTGTTGATCATAAAATTCAAGTTCATCCACCATTCGAGTAACCACCCTTCATGATTAGTTTTTATTGTCAGACTTGGGCTTATTGCACTAATTTTGGGGGATTGAGATCACTTAATCTTCTACAGGTATCTCTCTTGCATATCCTAAGTATGCACTTGATATGCTCCACATACTTAGGATATGCTCTAGAGGTTTCACATAGTTGATTGTAATCCTGCACTGACTGCATTCTTGTTGGGGGCCAAACTTGAGGCCATGTTCTTCACCATTGATGGATGACACTTTGTATTGACAACTTGTTGCTAATCTCATCTATCTAACTCATACAATTCCCAACATTTCATATGTAGAAGGAATGTTCTCTCAATTCATGGAGGAGCCAGATGAGTTGCATTAGAAAGAAACTAAATGGATTCTTCACTACTTCAAGGGTACTCACAATTATGGGATTCATTATACAACGGTATGGAATTTTGGCTTGGTGGGCCACACAAATTCAGATTGGGTGGGTGATTCTTAGGATTGCAAGTCTACTCCAGGTTATTGCTTCTACCTTGGTTTTGGTCTAGTTTGTTGGTCAAGCAAGAAACGGTCAACTATTTCCCTTTCATATACTGAGGCTGAGTATCAAGGAGTGGTTAATGCTACTACTAAGGCCATCTATCTTCAAAAAATTCTCACTGAGTTTGGCATTCCCTTCCAAAATTCCACAATCATCTTTTATGACAACTAGAGTGCTATTCAGATTTCTCACAATCCAATTCATCATTAGTGAACCAAGCACATTGAGATCCACATAAACTACATTCGAGAGCTTATTCATTTAGTGATCAATGATCTCAAGTACTATCTGACATTAGATTAGACTATAGACATATTCACCAAACCCTTCACTAAGAGTAAGTTCCTCCATTTGTGAGGATTTCTTGGGGTTTAGTTGGTGTCCTCTTTTTGCGGGGGGGGGGCTGCTTAGTCATTCTCATCTTATTGCAACTCTATTCTCGGGGGTGTTCTCTTTATCATTTTTGCAAGGGGGGGGCTTCTTCTTTTGGGAGAGAATTTGATATGCACATGGGTACCTAACATGACCTCATTTCTTAGGACACACCATCTTTTACATCCTCCTAAGTTATGCTTAAGGGGGTGTTAGTGTAGGTTTTTATTTTCCTAGTGGGATATTTAATTTTCCCTTAGTTATAGGTTTTTTCAACACATTTATAAAGCTTTATTAGGATAATAAAGTGGGTTAATCATTTAAGATCTAGGAGATAGAGTGGTGAGTTGTCATCCACCTTTTAATGGTGGAGCATTTACTTTTTCGTCACTTTATTTAATGTTGGTGGTTATTGGTGGTCAATTCTTGTTGGTTGATTTTCCACCTCCATCCTCTCCTTAGCTCTATATAAACTTACTATCTAACTTGTATTTTTATCTTAGAAGCTCTTAATGCGGTTTTTTCATCTTGACATTTCATAATCTCTAGGAGTTTTGGTTTGCACCATTTATATTTTTCTAGTTTATGTAACTTTGATTGTCTCTTAAAAAGTTCCTTAGTTTATTCAATCTGTTTTAGATTTCTAATATTTTTTTTATTTTTAGGAAGCATTGGAAAATGATAGAATGATTTAAGATTTCAACTCACACTAGTCCAATTTAATTTAGTCCAAATTATTTTGGGAACAATATATTAGATTCAATCTCAAGGACGTTAAATTTTGTAAGTATTATCTCTTTATGATAGTTTTTATATTTTATACCTAAATCTCTTAGTCATAGCTAGGGTTCCTTCCTTGCTGCATTTTGTAGCAAGAGTGTAATATTATATTTGATGTATATAATAATGTAGACATGGAAAATGTACAAATTCATTTTGGTACACCTGATCTCGATTATTGACAACATTTCTTCTTAAAATAATATTCTCAACATTTCATCATATTCTACCGCTTAATTTAATAAATCATTATTTATTAGGTTATGTCTTCTTCTTTCAGTAATTAAATTAATCAATTTAATTTAATTGACCTCACATCTCTGTTTAATTAAATAAATCTTTTTATTTTATTAAATTATCTAAAGTCCTCTTATTAAATTAAATGAATTAAACCTTATTTGATTTAATCTAACATATTCCCTCTAGATTAAATAAATCAAATAATTTATTTAATGAATCATTTCATCTCAATTCTTGACTTAAATCAATTCATAAATCTAAGTCTAAAATTGTCACATCACCTAATTCTTCATTAATTTAATCAAAACCATGATTAAGTTAATCCATTTCCTTAAAATTCTCTAGAGAATGCAAATTGCACAATAAATCAATTACTTTGATTTATTAATTCATCTATTTTCCCTCACAAAGCATCAAAAGGGAATATTCCCTCATTTGAATTCAAAAAGGCCAAGTGGACTTGGTCCTTCCAACAAGGCATTTAAGACCTCTTACATGTCCTTTGCATTGAGCCAAGTGGTAATAACTCCATTTGACTTCTCATCCACCTTGTCATTTCAATATTTCAAAATTCAAATTTATGCATTTATCATGCACATTGGCCAAAATGTTTTCATTCCTCCTCCAATTACATGTGGACAAGTGTCACAATGCCATTGGATTATCTTTAATCCCACATTGCTCAAATCTCACTTTCTCTTCCAAATTGAAAGTTATAAATTGGAGACTTCTCTCCTCATTCTTCATCCACAATCTTCATGCAAAGTTACTCTCTTCAATTGAGAACTAATTTTGCTCATATCACTCCATCATTCACCACTTTTCAAGATTTGCAACAAGGTTATGCTCAAATCTCTTTGGAGATTTGACCATTTCTAGATAATACCATTGCTATTTAGGAATTGGGAAAGGGCCAATTGCAACACTCCATTGACACCAATTCCCCCATAAGATCATCATGCTATTAGCTTAATTACGATTGAATCTATTTTATTGTTAGTTTCTTATGTTCTTCATTTCCTAGTTTAGTTTGAATAGATGGATTTTGTGGGGAATCTCTCATGCTTGTGTACATGCATTTGATTTAACATACTAACCATGTTTGTTGTCTTTGTGCATTTGCAGGTTTAGGGGTTCACATTTTGGCGCTAGAAGGAGGGCTGCATCAAATTTAATCACGTTTTTCAAAAAATTGCACAGTTTTAACATTTTTTGTGTAGATACAGGAAACTGTCCCGCGCGGCACTGTATTGCACCATTTTTAGCACCGCGGCGCTATACTTCACCACTTTCAGTACTGCGGCGCAATACCTTACCGTGCTTAATCTCCTAACTTTGTCGCGTATTCGTCCGCTTGTCATTTTTAAAAAAAATTCCTAACTCTGCCACGTCCACTCCCGCAGCGCAATACTGTACCACTTCCTTCACCGCGACGTTGTATAGCACCGCTTTCGCTCCAAACTCTGCCACGTTATCCTTCCTGTTTGAAAAATTTAAATTTGCAAACGAGACCGCTTCCAAACTCCACCACCTGCCTCTGTAGCGCCGCTTTTGTGCTCTCTGTCCCTATAGAGCACCTCTCAAAATCAACCGCGCGATGCTATATAGCGCCGCTTTTTCCAAACCCCGCCACTTTTACAAACTCCGCCACGGGAAAACAATGAAGTTATAAATTGACATGTGCTTTTCAAATTTAGGATTTTTTAATCTTAATCTGGTTTTTTGTCTTTATTGCTCTCTGGTTTTTCTATCATTTTGCAGGTTGGAGCAAAGGAAGGAATCTATCATGATATCATATTCACCAAACTCAAAGTGTTCTTCAACACTTTTTTAAGAAATTTGTTAAAAACCTTTGGCCTTAGGACACTAAATTTACTTTGGGTTTAAAAAGAACAAGCAAACTTTTATTTATGGCACCATGCATGTTTTGTACAAAGTGTTCTTCAACACTCTTTGAGGTATTTGATAAGTTTATTTGATCTTAGGATACTAGATTTCTTTTGGGTTCTAAAATAAACAATCAAATTTATTTTCAAAAGTTGCCAAGGGGCTAAAAAGAACTTTAGACAAACATACTAGATTTGGTTTAAATGATAACAATTGAATAAGGCAATCTCACATTTCGTTTTGGTGCTTAAAAAGAACTCATCATTGCTTTGAGGAATTTAAAATTGAACATGTGTATTTTGTGTTTTGTAAATTTTTTTGCAAAGTAGTGTCATTTAAAAGGGTGTATGCACTTCTCCTGTGCTTCATGTCGATCTTGAGAATCAAAAGTCCTTTTGATGACCCTAAGTTGCATAAAATATTGCCTCCACATTTCAATTTGGGTATCTTAAAATTGAACAAAACATGCGAGTGTGAGCACGATATATTGCAGAGGTTCTGCCCCTTTTTTTTTCAACAAAGGTTGTGTGAACAATAGGATATGTTAGCTCACTTTTGTTTATCTTAAAGGGCTTGCATTGTGGGAAAAAGTACTCACCCAAGGGAATGACCCAACTGGGAACACGCTAAAGCCAAGCGACTTCCAACTAGTATATAAGTTTGGATTCTTGAGGAAAGTTCAAGAATCACGAGGATTATTCCGATGAGATGGACAAAAATGGACTCTCGCCGACGTTGGATAATCCCCCATGAACAGAATGCCTAAATTAAAACCCTTTGTTTAGAAAAAGGCCAAATCCTTATATATTTTGTTGGTGCAAGAGCTCATGTCCTCTGAAGCCGCCCCACATTATACATGCGGTCTTTTTGTAGAAATGGAAGGTATGCCATGGGAGATTCATGGGTACTAATGCTTGGCTGACCCGAGAAGTGTGTGCCATGGAGGGGAGCTAGTGTGGTCAAGAATTTAGCCATTCACACAAGATATGCGCAGCTGGATTTATCCAAGTGGGAACCCAACAAGATATTGCCTCATCATCCTAGGATTGTAAAAGTGTTTGGAAAAAGAATACATTGCTTGGCTCTTAAAAACATTTGAAAACAAACATTCACAAGACCTTCAAATTTCAAACCCTTTTGAAGAGACAAATATCTTTGACGAATTTGAACACTCTCGCTTTCCATAGGGATTTGATCCTTAGAGGTTTCTAAGTGTTTAGATTCTATCATCATTTATCTTCAATAAGGTTAAACATATTAAACTTTTGCCCCATTTTCCTTGATTTCCACATAATGGACCTTGTGGGATGAGAAAGAAAATGAGACATTAGACATATAGTTTGAAATATAAGCAAGCAAGTGTCTTTGATGAAAGGAATTCATTAAGCCAAGATAAAGAGACAAATTGAACCACATATGTGTTATTCCCAATGATTTCCCGAAAGATGAAGATTCTAAAACCAAAGTTCAAAAAGATAAGTCTAAAAGCCCATGAACAACGCCTTGAGATGCTCCTTGAAGTAAGAGAAAGACTTGTATACAACTTCTACAAAAGGGCTTCAAGAAATAATCCAGCTTTGTATGCGTTCTACTGTCAACAAAATCCTGAACTCTTTGAAAGGTTTTCTTTTCTCCCATAGGAAGTCTAGTGTGTTCTTCAATATCGAGTTCTTGTAAAAAGAGTTGTGTCTAGGTTCAAGTCTAGGATCAAAGTCATCATCCTTATTCATCTCTCCACCAACCAAATCTCATCCCATCATCAAACTTCTTGAGAAATTTAAAATCACTCATGCTAAACTAAGAGGGCTAAATCAACATCATCCTATTTTGGCTTAACACATCTAGAAAAAATAGTCAAATCCCTTGGACGAATTTACCTTTAGGATAATGCAACTTCCTAAGGTTCACTAGTTCACAAATCACATTGGCTTAATGCAACTAGCCAAATCATCAACTTGTGCAAGTTCCCCTAGGATAACACAACTTCCTACGGAATACAACTTCACTATAATCCTGTTTGGCTTAATGCATCTAGTCAAATTATCACCATCAATCTAAGTCCTAACAGTTTAGCATACCCATTCAAAATTTCTCCAAAAGGTTTCATTTACTCATCTCATCCGTTTGTCCCATCATCATTACCACCCTCTTTGATCATTTAGGTTTCCTAGTTCTTCTCTTTTGGACGTAAGAGGTGACGATCAAACGATCCCTATTTGTTATGGTTCAAACAAGATCTCAATACAAGAAGGAAATGGAGAATATTAGCAAAATATTAGCTTCCATAAACATGAGCTAGTTAACCTCTGAAATAAACCTTGTGGGATCAAGCAATCCCCCAATTAATTCTCCTCTAACATCACAAAATCCTTAAGAGGAGAGCCATGAGGAAAACATCACAAATGAAGACATGGGGATGACACAATCCGAAATAATGAAAATGGTTCAAGATCCAGAGAACCACCAAATTGTTAGTGCCATGTTCAAATACCTAAACACGTTGGCAAGAGGGGTCCAGTTCCCTCCCGACCTTGGCGCAAGTGCTAGTATGGACATGCCCCTTGCAAATGCATCCCCAATATCAAATATCAATCAAGAAGCACCTCACACTACCTTAGCCATCACCACCAGCCTCACCAAATGCAAACAAGGGCAGTGCCATGTTTCAAGAGTTACAAAGGCATCACCTTGTGGCTAACAAAGAGGTGGCTGTCAACACCACACCGGATAATTTTGTTTCAGAAAATACATTACACCCATACGTCCCACTCACATTCTATGATCCCACTAGTTCATCTTCATTCCATGCCTCACCAACGTATCAGTTAAACATACCAACTTCTCTACCACAAGGAGAAGGTGATTTGTTTAGAACAATCGAAGTCTTGGATCCATTTTCTTTCCAAAGTAGCCTACCACCTCTACCCCCATTCTCATGCACAACCACATCACCTCTCGGATTGGGTTTTCCTCCTCTAAACATCGATAGCTTCTCGGATCTGGGCAACATGAACATCATATCAAGTTCTCTCGTTTTTCCCGCAACATCACAACAACCAATCACAACCATTTAAACCACCCCCACAAGTACATCGGTTGGTCCTCAACTATCCCAAAGCATGCCTTTTCAAGGACCAAATATCTCGACCACCCCTCCAACAACCCAAATCCCAACCACCACCATAACCCCTTCATCAGTCACAACGGTTGGTGTCATTCCCATTCCACCACCAATCCCACCAAAAGCCAACACGACAAATTCATTCACCAGCCTAATCCAAACCCTTCAAAAGGCCAACCAACAAAGAGTACTCAAGAAAAAGCAACAAGCACAAGCGCAAGCCCGAGCACAAGCTCAAGCGCAAGCCCAAGCACAAGCGCAAGCCCAAGCCCAAGCCCAAGCACAAGCCCAGACACAATACCAAGCGCAATTGTAAGCAATCCATCTACAAGCATACCAACAAGCCCTGCAAGACTTTCAAGCACAACAACAAGCCAAACAACAAGCTTTGTTGGCACAACAACAACTCGACCAACAACAAGCTTTGTTGGCACAACAACAGATAGACCAGTAGCAAGCCTTGTTAGCGCAACAACAGTTTGACCAACAACAGGCTTCATGGGAACAACAACAAATGGACCAGCAACAAGCGTTACTAGAACAACAACAACAAGATCAACAACAAGCGTTGTTGACACGAATGCAAGCATACCAACAAGCCTTGAACGCATAGCAGAGCTTGTAGCAAACGCCCAAAAGTACTCTTCCCAGCCATCAAATACCTCAAACACCTCAAACCACGTTCATCCCACCTCCCGATCCGAGCAAAGATGTCACAACACAAATCAAACTACTTTCGCAGCAAGTGTTGGACTTACAAGCAGGAAAAACCATGAGAACACTAGGCAACTTGTGCCCTTACCCTTTCGATAGAAGTCTCACCATGATACCATTCCTAAAGGGATTCAAGATCCCCAAATTTGACAAGTACAATGGAACAAGTAACCTTGAAAACCACGTCAGGGAATTTCGGGTGCATTGTATGGAAGTCACATATGATGACACGTATCTAATGTGACTATTCCCCCAAAGTCTGACTGGTCCAGCCATGGGAGGGTTTTCTCGCCTACCCACGGGCATTAAAACATTCGACGAAATCATAGAAGCTTTCCTTAAGAATTACGCTTTCAATATGGGGGCGGATGTTAGTTTGGAAGAACTATCAACACTCAAACAAGAAAAAGGGGAGCTTTTCGCATCATTCTTGCAAAGGTGGCTATCCAAGGCCAACCAGAGCAAATGGGCCATGCCGGAAGAACAAAAAGTTTGTACCATCATAGCGAATCTGGATGAAAACTTGGTGTTCTACTTGAAAATGCAATGCATCACTTCATATGATCAACTGATCCCAAAGGCGCTCAACATTGAAAGAGCCCTTACTATGTGAGGAGGCGCACCAACATTCATCCCACCGTAGGACAACTGCTTGTCTAACAACTATAATGATAAACCTCAAACATGGTCGAGGAATAAAAATATCACAAATGGCGGCATAGTAGATGCTAAAGTGGTCATCAGTGCCCCTAAGCAAAATGCCCAATCCCACCATCCACCACAAAATCATAATCGCAACAATGTGCAGACTAATGCAGTAGTAGCACAATAACAACCACCTTCCACCAATCAAATCAATAATGTGGGAAATCAAGGAGGACCACCTCCCCGCAACAAGTATCCTCCCAAGTGAAAATTCATAGCTCTCAAAGAATCAATTGAGTCCATAATGAAATTTTTTTTCAAAGAGAACCTCATTAAAATCTCTAACTCCGAGCAATACACCGAACCCATGACCAAACCTCCGTGGTACAATGAGAACCTTCTTTGTGACTTTCACAAAGTCAAAGGACATACCACCGCCAATTGCATGAGGTTAATGAACATCATCCAAGACCTCATCGAGGATAAGGTTATAAATGTCAAACAACCAACCGAAAACCAAGACTTGAAAATATACATGAATCCGATGCCGAACCACAACCAAGGGAACAATCAAGGAAATAATCAGGGGAACAATAAAGTTAAGCAAAAGTACGCTAGCGCTAACCTAGTGTACGAGGAGATAGTCAGATGTGTCGATGAAATGGTCATAGTTATAAATATCAAAGGAACTAACAATGACTGTGGAGTCACCACATGTGGCGGAAAGGTCACCATTGTCGGGGCACCAGCTAAGACCCCAATTTCTAACACAAAAGCCATTCCTTATGATTACAATGTTGTTGACCAGCTGAAGAGAACTCCTGCCCAAATCTCCATCATGGAACTATTGAAAATATTTGCAGCCCATAGGAAGATCCTTGATGAAGCATTAGCTGCGTCCACTATCTCCACCACCCTTGATACATATCTATTTCAGGCTATGGTTGGAAATATCATCACCCCAAATCTCATTATGTTCTCTGACCAAGATTTCCCTCCGCAACCATCTCATAACTGCGCACTCCATCTTCAAGTGCTTATCCATAAAAAGAAAGTCAAAAGAGTCCTGGTGGATGGAGGTGCAGGCCATAACATTTGTTCTCTGAAGCTCATAAAGAAATTGGGATTCGTCGAGGATTCCATTAATAAGAACAAAAGCATCACAATAAGGGCGTATGATGACCAAGAAAGAGTGTCTCAAGGCACTATCAAGATCCCCATTCAAGTGGGACCGACAACTATGGAAACCATCTGTCAGGTCCTTGACCTCGACCTACCTTATAATATCCTCCTTGGACGCCCATGGATCCATGGAATGAAGGTAGTTGCCTCAACTTATCATCAATGTATCGAGTTTTCACACCAGAACGAAGAGGTTACTATATATGGGGATCCAGAACCTTTTACCTACTGCAAAAACTTGGAAGCCAAGTTTTATAAGATCCCCCAAGTACCAAACAATAATGAAGGCCTGTCTACTTCATATATTGACCCAGCCAACCTCGCCTCCACTTTTGCGATAGAGACACCCGCCATCCCTGACATATCCAAAATCAAAAACATGATCCAGGACAATGGATGTGGCGATTACATAATGAAAAGGAATGCGTTTGTTGTAGGAGAGTTACCACAATCTGCTAGGTCACATGGACAACCTTAGCCAGTTGAAACACCTGTCCACACTATTAGGGCAGAACCCTCTGGATTCCGCCATTGGGGGGATCTCAGTTGAGAAAATGTGGATGAGGAGGACATCTCAAACACATTGTACCAAGATGAAAGGCCCACCCCTACCTTACCCATGGATGAAACTAGCAGAGGCCTGCAAATGTTGTTTGGTATGGGCTACAACAGGAATGAAAGCCTTGGAAGAAATAGTGATGGACAACTGGAGCCCATCATTGTAGAAAGAAGAATGCGAAACCTTGGCCTTGGGTATACTCCTTTGAGTATAACCGTACGTGGCAGAGGTACTCCTAGAAGGGCAGTCAGGTCCTCTCCTTGGGTAACTTCAACCACTCCTAGACCACCTGTATGCCTAGGTATCCCACTCGATAACTTCACCTTTGACGTCACTGACGTTTGTGCCAGTAGTGATGAGGATGTCACCATAGCTGACCTTCCTAGGCTCTTTGAGGATTCCATGTTGTTAATGATTAGTGCCTCCACAGCTGAGCCAAAATAATGATCCCACCAAATCACCTTAGTATACCCCCAACTCATCGATCACGACCAACGAGGACCGCCAATCCTAGACTCATTCAAAAACGATGAGGCGCTCTTGGAATTCATGGGACTAAGGGATACAGTTCCATGTGGGGAGCACAAGGTAGGATTTGATATCACTTTAGACACCAAGGCATATTATGGGGATACAATTGAGTCCTTCAGTCGCAAAAAGGAAAATATCGAGAATAAGCTCGGGGTTATTGGGTGAAAACCACACTGTGGCACTCTCTAACCACAAAAGAGTAAAAATAAAGGATGCATCCAACAGTGAAAACCTCTCTGAGGCACTAGAGGATGAAGGATTCAATCTCCCCCCTACTACTCTACATCAAGAAATGCCAGCAGTCCTTGCAGAGCAATGCAACCCTATCCACTTGGGAACAAAAACAAAATCGCAAATCACCTTCTATGTTGAATCTCTCCTACTAGAGGAACACAAATTGTTAGCAGCATTCCTGAAAGAGAGGAAGGTAAACTTTACATGGAGATATGCTGACATGCTAGGACTGGATCCTGAGGTGGTGGTTCATCATTTGGCCATGTACCCTAGAGCAAAACCAATTAGACAAAAGTTAAGGAAGATGCACCCGCAAATAGCCTTGCTCGTCAAGATTGAGTTACAGAAACTTCTGGATGTTGGCTTCATAGGCCCGATCAACTATCTAGAATGGGTATCAAATCTTGTACCAGTCTCAAAACTGAAAGGGGGCATCCACATCTGCATAGATTTCAGAGACTTAAACAAAGCATGTCCTAAGGATAATTTTCCACTACCCAACATTGACATGATAGTGGATATGACGACTGGACATGAGATTCTATCCCTAATGGATGGCTTCTCGGGGTATAATCAGATCATGGTAGCTAAGGAGGACCAGCATAAAACAACCTTCACATGTCCTTGGGGCACCTATTGTTGGAATGTAATACCATTTGGGTTGAAGAATGCAGGAGCGACATACCAAAGAGCCATGACGTTGATCTTCCATGACATGATCCATAAAACTATCGAAGACTATGTGGATGACATATTGGATAAATCAAAGAAGCGACAAGATCATATAGCAACTCTAAGTGCAATCTTTGATAGACTAGAACAATACAAGGTCAGGCTCAACCCAAAGAAATGTGTCTTTGGGGTGCAATCAGGAAAGTTGTTGGGGTACATAGTTTCAATGAGGGGAATAGAGGTGGACCCTGCAAAGGTAAAAACGATCCTTGAAATGGAAGCACCGAGAACACTAAAGCAACTCAGAGGATTGCAAGGTAGACTCCAGTCCATCCACAGATTCATAGCACAACTAGCAGATAAATAGATCACCTATTCACACCTGCTCCACAAGGGAGTAGCATTCAGATGGGATGACAAGTGCAAACAAGCATTTAATAAAATCAAAGAATACTTACTTACACCACTTGTGTTGATGCCACCGATCGTAGGGAAATCTTTGATTCTATACATCTCAGCAACGACAGCCGCCCTTGGTGCCCTTTTAGCCCAACATGATGAAAAGGGAACCGAGCGAGCCATTTATTACATCATGAGCTCAACTATACATCAATAGAAAAAGCTTTCCTAGCAGTGGTGTTTGCAGCCCAAAAATTTAGACACTACATGCTAGCTCATCAAATTAAGATGATTGCCAAGATAGACCCCCTCAAATACCTATTGTCAAAAGCAATGCTTATAGGTAGAATCTCCAAATGGGTGATGATACTATCAGAACATGATATTGAGTATGTAGAATGAAAGGCGATCAAGGGACAAGTGATCGCATATCAGCTAGCAGAAGCTCCCCTCTACACAGACAACCCACTTGTATCAAAATTTCCAGATGAGTCTCTCTTTTAATCTCGGTGCAGCTGACCACTGGAAATTGTACTTTGATGGCTCCCACACACAACATGGATTAGGAGTTGGCGTGTTCTTTATTACCCCACAGGGAGACTGTATACCGATATCCTACAAATTAGCATTCCCTTGTACAAACAATATTGCAGAATACGAGGCTTTAATCATAGGTCTCAAGATTGCATCATAGTGGTGAATAATGGCACTAAAGGTCTACGGAGACTCACAGCTTATCAACAACCAAGTCAACGGTGAATACTAAACTAAAGATGATAAGCTTACTCCTTACAAGAAGGTGGTAGAAGGATTGAAGGAATCATTCATCGACATCACTTTTGAGCAGATACCAAGGGAAAACAACAGAGCAGTAGATGCAATGGCAACAATTAGATCCTTGCTAGATATCCCTTGCAATGTCTCGAAACATGAATTCCTAGTAGAGCAGCTTCTCGTACCCACATTCGAGGTACCAAAGTCAGAATATGCGTGCGAAATCGTTGGTCCCGGTGATCTTTGGTACCATGACATATTCACCTATCTGAGATTAGGAATCCTCCCAGCTGACATTACCCCAAACCTCAAGTGAACCTTTGTCAAAAGGTCCTTATGATTTGTCATCCTAGGAGAAACCCTCTTCTGTAGAAGTATCGATGGAACCCTACTACATTGTTTAACACTTAAGGAGGCCTTGACTACTTCAACTGAGGTGCACAATGGCACGTGCAGTTTGCACTCAAGCAATATGACCCTGGCTAAGAAGTTGCTAAGAACCGGGTACTATTGGCTGAAAATGGAGAGAGAGGCACATGACTTTGTCAGAAGGTGTCTACAGTGCTAACAACATGGAGATCTCATCCATGCACCAGCTCAAGAGTTGCATCCTATTGTAACACCATGGCCCTTTTCACAGTGGGGGCTCGATCTCATTGGTAAAATATCCCCCACCTCATCCAATGGCCACAAGTTCATTATCACCGCCACCGAATATTTCACAAAGTGGGTCGAAGCAATTCCTATGACCTACATCATTGGGAAAAAGATATCCAAGTTCATCCTGAACTACCTCGTTTGCTGATACGATGTTCCCCAAGTCATTATCTCGGATAAGGGGACACCCTTCAAGAATCAGGATGTCTGTGATTTATGTGAAAAATTCAAAATCCAACACCGCTTTTCCACCCCATACTACCCACAAGGAAATGGCCAAGCAGAAGCTACTAATAAGACTATTATGAAAATCCTCAAGAAAATAGTCAATGACTCTTGTCGTGACTGGCATCTATAGCTAAATCCCGCCTTATGGGCATATCACACCTGCATCTACATGCCAACAGGCACCACCCCATTCTCCCTGGTTTACGGATCAGAAACCATACTCCCAATAGAGATCGAGCTCCCATCCTTGAGAATATCTTTGCAAAACCTCATCACAAATGAGGAATACAGGGTTACAAGACCGAATGAGCTGGAATTACTAGATGAATGGTGAATGCACACCCTAAATCACCTACAAGTCTACCAGAATCACCTGAAACGAAGCTACAACAAGAAGATCAGGCAACACACCTTCCAAGTCGATGACCTTGTGTTAAAAGAAAACCAAAAGAATGTGCCAAATCCAGATAGCAAGGGAAAATTTGAGCCAACTGGTTGGGACCTTTCATCATCACCGCAAGTTACAAATCAGGAGCATATCAGTTGTTGACACCAGAAGGCGAGCCTCTACAGGAGCCTCTGAACAACTCTCACCTCAAAAAGTTCTATGCCTAAGAATTTGCAAGGTATAGAACCAAAAAATACAAAAACAATTAGAAAAAGTCCTGAAAAAATGGTTACCTTGATGAAAACCTAGCAAACAGGCATCTTGGTGACACCAAAAAAATAAAAAATAAAAAAAATCCAAAAAAATTCAGAAAAAGGATTGAAAATAGTAAAGAAAAAAAAATCGTCCTCTAGTGAAAACCACTTCGGTGGCACTTTGGACAAGTACCTTGGTGAAAACCTGGCAAACAGGCGTCAAGTGTAAATAAAGCACTCTCTATCCACTAGGATTTGTATGAATCACTCATCCATTCCATCACATTCCATTGATCATACATCCACCCATTCGCTCGTATCCATACCATAGCCTGAACTGATTATGTTCCACAATAGTACTACTTGGCATATTCCTAAGGTCAGTTTGTCTTGCCTATTTGAAGTAGTTTATCCCTTGACACTAGGGGCATGCCCTTGAAACTGGCACTGGATCAGATTTGTGTATATTTTTTGTGCTCTTCCTAGGTATCATTAGAATAATTCAAAAATCCAAAAACATGTCAAAATATCATAAAATCTTCAAAAAACCTCATCATTGAGTCTTGTCAGTCTTCCACCTTGTCGAACTACGTCATCTCTGAGCTTGAACATAGGCAAGGTTGATCTTTGATTATCCCCCAAGATGGTTAGAGTCAGTCCTTAGGCATCCGTCGCATTGGCAATCCGTTTACCCATCTAGTCTACATCTTAAGTCAATCCTTTAAGCAATAAAGTGGCAACCCGTTTGTCCATCTTGTCATTGAGTAAGTCCATCGTCAGTCGAACTATGTGGTCTATGCGTATATAACATAGGCAAGGCTAATCTATGGATCAACTCCTGAGACCCCTATGGATAGGTCTTTAAGTTAGTTTGTTTGTCATAAATCTTGAAAATACCAAAAAAAATTGAAAAATCTCAAAAATGCCAAAAACAGCCTCAAAATATTTGAAAAACCCAAAATGGTGCATCCATTTCACCTTGCTTTCACCCATGATTATCATCACTCATAATAAATCAATCGTCACCTTCATGCTTTCATGAGTCAATCAGAAGCAAGTCTAGTAGGTTATAAAGTGAACACCTAATTGTCAGAGTCTTAAGCCTAAGTCAGTAAGCAAGCAAGTTGGTCAACTCGGAGTATTAATAGCTTATCACCCAATTAGTCTCATCAAAACCTTGATCACTACATGTCCTAGGATGAAGCTTTCCTGTGATAGATATAAGCATCAGGTACCTCATAGTAGTTTAGTCTTGGCTAGCGGTATGAAGAACATTAGCTTGTTTGTTTACTTTATCTTGATCTTTATGACTTATCTTATGTTGCACTCATTTCAACGACCTCTCGAGGATGCCTATATAAAACAGGTTTAGAGAGAAAGAAATGGAGGCAATGATCATTATCTTTTTATCTGTTATGCTTGTGGAATAATCTTGTAAAATAACTTAGTCATATATGCTTCATTTGGTTTGTGGCGAGGATGTTTTAGGTGTCTTGTTGACCACATAAGAAGGCTTCTTATGTTTTGGCCCGAGATATCTAGAATATCTGAACTGCATTCTGAATAAGGTTATGTTTGTCAAGTGTGAACAAGAATACTCCTATCTGATTATCGAGTCAAATTTCATCACACTAGGTACCATGCCATCCTGGTCCTTTATACCTTGATGCATCATACCTATGTGTGTTATCAAACATAATGCAATTGACCCTTTGCAAATCTCGATTCCTAGCAATGCAAACCATCATCATCATGACTAACTCATTAATTCTGCAATTCTTCTGTCTTCCTTCCACACTAACATGGTATCATAATAGTAATCAAAACATCGCCAATGCATACATCCTTCATAATCATGTCATATCATCATAGGACACATCATCCATCACATTCATCTCACATGCATTGCATCATCATTTAAGTTGTTACAGATAATATAAATTTGTTATTCTACGCATCTTAAGAAAGCATTACATCATTATGCATACATAATCATTTACATTCATTTCCATTTACATATCATTAAACCATCATTAACATACATTACATCCATAAAGCATGAAAAATATACAAAAAGAAATGCATCCATTAAACATACATTACATCACATAAGCATAAGAACATAAACATCTCATAGCATCATACATTTGCATAATTATACATCTGCATATCATACATACGCACCATATATATTATAAAAAAGCGAATCATCTCATATATATCATCAAAAAATACTGTTATAATACAAATCGGATCAAGTGTACAGCGAATACATGGTACAATAGGGCCAAATACTACAACCCGAATATCAAAAACTGGAACAAAACTATCATATGATCAAAGGGGCTAGCCCTACTGGCTGCTGCCCTCCCCATCCTGCCTCTCACCGTGAGCCTCTGTTGGCCACCTCCCTGTTTCCTGAGAGAAATCTGGAACTCTGCTAGCTAATGACACTGCCTGTCGGTAGTGCTGCCGATAGTACTTGGCCTCTCTAATGGCCTCTCTATACTCTCGAATGTTGATCGATCGACCTTGGGATGTGGAGGCTATGCTCTCTAACTATCTCCATTGGCCTATCTCCTGATCCCTCTCGGATCATGCCTGATCTCTCTCAGCCATGACTGCAATAACCTGCTATCGAGCCTCATCTCGCTCCGCTATCAAGACTTGTACCTGGGCCTGTAGCTGCTGAATCTATGCATCGTGGGGACCTGCCTGCCCTGTTGGCTGTCCTCCTGCCTGCCCTGCTGGCTCCCCTACTAGCTGTCCTCCATCCTTTCCTACTGCCTACCCTGCCAACTGTCCTATTGGCTACTGCTGTGGTGGAACCTGGGGCTGCCCATCCTATCCTATTGCTAGCTACATTGGTGGTACACCTCCCCGACCTCTGCCTGTTGACCTACCCCTAGGCTTGTGATGTGGAAGCACTACTCCTAGAGCTGTCAATCTCATTGGTGGCCTAAACCATGCCCTGTATGCTGGAGTCACCCCCGCGTCTGCTGGACCCTGATCATATGGCCACGACCGAGCAACCAATTGCCTAAAGGAAGACATTGCCTCATCTATCAGAATGGATGACCCCCATGCTGTCTCCTTCGTGCTATGTGCAAAGAGTGCCATGTACTGAGCATCAGGAATATCCTGCACCTCCCTGAACTGCCTGACCACTCTGTTAGGAAGGTACCTCTCTACCATACCATGCTCTCGACCCTGCATAAATCGGTCCTGACAAGCAAAGAAGAGCTCCTATGCATCATCCATCCATGGGCCTATACCCATATACGACCTCCAGATGAATACTGTCATCTTGTCCAAGACCCGCCGCTAGTAGGGTATACCATTCGTCCCCATGTGGGTGAAGTGAATCTTTTCCCCGCCATACCGAAACACCACAAGATCATCAATATCTAGAACAACTAGAATCACAACCGGGAAAAACACTGGAATCCGCTTGAATATCCAAACATGCAAGAGGGTCAATCCGGCCCCAAGAGCTTGACCATCCAAGTAAGCAAACTCATGTAGGTCCCTGTACAATGAGGCCAACAGTATTGGTCCCCAAGCAAAACGTAATCTATGAACACACATCTAGCACCATGCTAGTCCCCAACCAGGATTGAAGTATCAGCCATGCCGATCAGGGGCTACAAGACCGGAAATAATCATGGCCACAATCAATCTGTAGGTGGGAGCGATACCCCGATACCGCTCCAGGTCTATCTGACTGTCACAAAGCACTAGCTCAGTAATATCCATGACATCAAAGCAGGCTTCCCTACCCTCCTCTGGATCATATATCACTTGCTCTCCATGGATGGGTAGTCGCAGGATGTTCCAGACATCCTCGAGAGTGATGGTAGCCTCGCTGGTAGGAAGATGAAACAAGGATGTCTCGCTATGCCATTGCTCGGCCAAGGCATGAAGCATACCCAGATGTGCCCGAACAGCAGGGGCATACGCAACATGCCATAACCCGAGAATCTAGAGCTGCTCCTGGAGGTATACATGCATACCTTGTAGTCTCTCAAGTACTGGCCATCGGTGCTCCCTAGAATGAATGACCTCGGGTCTCTCCTGCACAAGGAAAAGTGTCGTGTCAGGTTCCCTGGAAAAAATCTGTTGTCCATATCGCCTTTCGCTTTTGAAATAGCAAAGGTGACGCTGTTTATAAGTTTCCAAACAATGCCGTGTGACAGACTTAGATAGCACAATTTCACAAATAGCGCCATGCGACGGACTTAGATAGCTACATTGGACAAACTAGCCCACGCGACGATGTTTGAGCAGGCGACCGAGTTTAATACCCATAAATCCCTAAATCGCAAACTGCGCCGCATGGCGCTGTTTGCACAAAGCAGCCCTATATGGGCCTGTGTGGGCCTATTTGTAAATTTTATGCACCGACTCGACTATACCTAAACCCTAACAAATGCACGTAAATCAAGAAAAATTAAAAGTCAGATAGGGGTACATACCACGGGTCCTGCGACGACTAGTCGCTGATGGACTCGTACTCACTCTAACACGTGCAGGGGAAGCTATTGTTGCGCCATTCTCCTTAAGACTCAGAGCGCAAGTGTCAAATTTTTCAAGGTTAAGATTGCAAATGTATTGAAAGTGACCCCTCGAGGTCTATTTAAGCCTAAAAATTAGGGTTTTTTGACCCAATTTGACCTTCTGGAGGGGGTTTTGGTCCCCCGAACCCATTTTCGTCTGACCAAGAGTCATTTTGCATCCCTTTTGGAATTTTAATGCATTTTTTGGCATTCTAGGGCATTTCTGGCCTATCGAGCACTTTATCCACCTTTTTCATGAGATCACCCGAAAAATCAAAATTTTCATCAGATCTCTTGAGGGGGCAATATCCAGCAATATCCTTGCACTGGGGCAGCAGTGGGGCTTCTGAAAAAATTCAAGAAAATCCTGAACCTTTGATCACAATAGTTTATTCTTTGAATCAATGCAACAAGTACATTGCTTCAAAGTGGGGCAAAATGTAGACATGGAAAATGTACAAGTTCATTTTGGTACACTTGATCCGATTACTGACAACATTTCTTCTTAAAATCATATTCTCAGCATTTCATCATATTCTACCGCTAAATTTAATAAATCATTATTTATTAGGTTATGTCTTCTTCTTTCAGTAATTAAATTAATCAATTTAATTTAATTGACCTTACATCTCTGTTTAATTAAATAAATCTTTTTATTTGATTAAATTATCTAAAGTCCTCTTATTAAATTAAATGAATTAAACCTTATTTGATTTAATATAACATATTCCCTCTAGATTAAATAAATCAAATCATTTATTTAATGAATCATTTCATCTCAATTCTTGACTTAAATCAATTCATAAATCTAAGTCTAAAACTGTCACATCACCTAATTCTTCATTAATGTAATCAAAACCATGATTAAGTTAATCCATTTCCTTAAAATTCTCTAGAGAATGCAAATTGCACAATAAATCAATTACTTTGATTTATTAATTCATCTATTTTCCCTCACAAAGCATCAAAAGGGAATATTCCCTCATTTGAATTCAAAAAGGCCAAGTGGACTTGGTCCTTCCAACAAGGCATTTAAGACCTCTTACATGTCCTTTGCATTGAGCCTAGTGGTAATAACTCCATTTGACTTCTCATCCACCTTGTCATTTCAATATTTCAAAATTCAAGTTTATGCATTTATCATGCACATTGGCTAAAATGTGCTCATTCCTCCTCCAATTACATGTGGACAAGTGGCACAATGCCATTGGATTATCTTTAATCCCACATTGCTCAAATCTCACTTTCTCTTCCAAATTGAAAGTTATAAATTGGAGACTTCTCTCCTCATTCTTCATCCACAATCTTCATGCAAAGTTACTCTCTTCAATTGAGAACTAATTTTTCTCATATCACTCCATCATTCACCACTTTTCAAGATTTGCAACAAGGTTATGCTAAAATCTCTTTGGAGATTTGACCATTTCTAGATAATACCGTTGCTATTTAGGAATTGGAAAAGGGCCAATTGCAACACTCCATTGGCACCAATTCTCCCATAAGATCATCATGCTATTAGCTTAATTAGGATTGAATCTATTTTATTGTTAGTTTCTTGTGTTCTTCATTTCCTAGTTTAGTTTGAATAGATGGATTATGTGGGGAATCTCTCATGCTTGTGTACATGCATTTGATCTAACATACTAACCATGTTTGTTGTATTTGTGCATTTGCAAGTTTAGGGGTTCACAAATAATATTCTAATTCACTGTATACCTTGTAATGGTCTCTTCCATATTATACATTTATGCATGCTTTGTTATTGATATCAAATTTTTGGTGTATGTAAATGAATACCTCATTGTTCCTTGTGGTTTTAATTTATTTTCCTTTGATAGACTATGAATATGTTTCCAAGTGGATAGGAACTAGTATTGGAAACTAATAATTCAATCACACAACTTTAAACAAAGAAAAAATTATAGCTTGTAGTGTAGGAATAAATTTTAGTATTTGTCTAGTTCATGATTCAACAATTTAAATAAGGAAATATCACTTGTCAGCTATTTCATCTAAATAATTTTATGAATCATGTCCTTGTACCCTGGTATTGTATTTGCTAAAGTGATGCTCACATTAACTATATAAGAGGTCATTTTTGTGTTTGGTTAGAATTTAACCCAATGACAACCTTTGGACTTAAAATTATTTATGATACAACTATTAAATTTACACCTTGCAACATCTTTCAAAAACTTTAGTTCTATTTATAATACCACTAGGAGCACCCTCTTAGGTTTAAGACTCATTAATTTTACTTTAACCCTCCATAGTCTATGTATGAACTCTTGTTATACCTTCTTGAAGGTACTTCCTAGCCGTGAAGGTGAAATTATATTGTAAGAATATGGATAAATGGTTTAAGGAAACCAAAAAAGCCATCATTGTTAGGGAAATTTTGATTTAGAGGGTAAGTGCACCAATCTGTGACACAATTTAGGTGCCAAATTGAAAAAAACGATAAAAAAAACCCCGAAATAAGGCCTTTGGCGCACACCAAATGTCTAAAAATACATTTGGCGCACACCAAATTTGGCATGCACCAAATGTATTTCTAGACATAAAATGCAAAATTTAGGTTTGGAACCCTCATTTTGTCTTCAACCCGCGGCTTGAGAAGGAAGATTTCAAGTTTGCAACTCACGCTCGCCAAATCTCCTCCATTATTTGCATCATTAGCTTGCCATCTTCCATGAGAATGTCGCCAACACATCAGAGAGGTCAAAGACTGCAAAGAGGCGTGTATTTTTATTCTATTTATTTTAAATTTGATTTGGAATGCAACTTTAAATAGATTTTTATAATAAAAATTTGTTCTAATTCTCAGGGAATGAATCTCCACCTCAAAACATTGAGAATTCACAATCACCCCCTCATCAAGAGCCTCCTATACAAGAACAACCCGAAACCCCTCCATCAATTCATAGGCATCCTCAAGGAACACAAGAAAATATTTAAAATCAAATTGAAAACAATAAAAGAGACATTCAATAATTAATTGCAAGATTAACCGAGCATGCCGAAACCCACCCTTATAGGAGAGGGATTGCTGAATCATTGAAGTCAATTTTAACTCATGTAGGAGAAATGAGCAAGCAAATGAATTTTTGGTCAACTAAGAGAGATGAAATGAGGCAATTTTATGCTAATGATTTGTCATATGCAGATGTCAAAAAACTAAAAATTAGCAAAGCCGAGTTGTGTGCCCTATTTAAAAACCCAAAAGCCAATGAACCTTTGTCCCATGCATGCAGGAGGTTCCCCATCCATTGGTGCCACCATGATTTAATTAGAAACAAATTTTGGGAGTGGTGGTGGATGGTATTTGACCAACCTCCATGCAATAACCATGAGGTGCCGCAATAATTTTTGAGGAAAATCTATTGCGAGTATGTCCTCAATAAAATGCCAAACTATTTTGACATCTTATACTTTCAGGGTAGAGGTGGGGGCTCCACACATGATAGACCTACTGCACGACGTAATCCATAGTTGGCACCGAGAGCCTTGGGTAGACCCATGGTGGAGCATGTCGTTGTTCCTTCCATTGTTAAGGATAGTGTAGAGGTGGACACGATGAATTCGATTGGCTCACTCACCCAGACCATTTTACAGTGTGCGAGTCCTCTAGTAGAGCCTGGTGTGGAGGAGATGTGTAGGCCCCGAGCTCCACCCCACCATTGTGGCGCTTGTGGTGCTGTTTGCACGTATGATTATCAGGTACTCATGATGTAGCTACAAGGCCTACGTCAGTTGCAGAGGCGATGGCTTTCACAGATGATATTCTAAATGATACATTTGGCATTGACACTCAGGTAAAATTTAGCAAGTTATTTTAATGTTGTTTATTGAAATATATTTTTAAATTTAAGAATAACTAAATTAGTAGAATTTTGATATGATGAAATTTTAGGGTCACACTGTTCATGAGGGATGCTCTATTCCTACAAACCCTTATACATTCTCGACGATGAGTCCACAGGTATGCAACTAGTATTAAAGATATTATTATTGCATTTGAACAGTTGAATGTTATATTTGAATGTTTGTCTCATAACATGCTTTGGATTTCAAACAGTTTCCTGGTGCACCTTCTTCCTCCACACCTCGTGATTCATATCCTCAAAATACGTACACTCATGTAGCCTTTATTCATTAATAGGATTGTAAATCTATGTTAGCTAGTTTTCGTAATTTTGCGTATATACAAATCTAAAAAAATGATGAGAAACACAAACATTGCATTCAAGTATTCCTTGATCGTGTCACATTATGTTCTCCTATATCAACATGATACCTGAGATATTGTTTCATTTGCAGCTGTTGACAAGAGATAGCCCCGATGATGTTGGTGGCACGATGGACCATGGAGTTGCTGCAGCAATAGCCAATTCTAATCCATTGAGAGAGGTATGGAATAGATTAGTCAATTTGACATTATATTTTTTCTTTTATGGTCTATTATAGAAAATTTTCACGATAATTTTATGTAGTTTAATTTCTATCTTCATGGTTGCTACAGGTGGTTGTCACTCCAGATCGTGGACATGGTGATGCTTTAAATGTGCATGATGACTATATGTATGTGGTAAGTGATTATATTTTGTTATATGCCATTCCATAATTCAATTTCTATGTTTTAACATCTTTACTTTTAATCATATCAGTTGAAGGTCCAGAGTGAAGAGAGGAGGAGTAGCGGGCGTGTTCGAAAGACAAGACAAGCAACAGTCACTCCATCCAGCCGAATTTCGAAGGTAACACAGGATATATTTCCTTCCCCTAGGGGAAATGACTATGTATTAGTGTTGTTTGTTGTATGCCTATTTGGCATTTTGGAACATATGTTATGTACTATTGATATATATACGTGATATTTTGTCCAAATGGATCCTTTGTACTAAGCCTATATGGTTTTTTTGGATATATTTATATACTTTTATCAATATATATCATTGTATAGCCTTTCATATTTTTGATTATAGAAACTCTTATTTTTGCTACTACCATTCTTGAATGATGTTATGATGCGTATCATGTAAGTTGTATGCTTGAATGTCATAGGCATGGATTTTGTTTACATTTGATGCTTAATTAATTACCGTGGAATGCTCAATAAGCCCCATCTAAAGCGTATTGTATAAGTAAGCTCCATTCGTGGTGGTTTGTATCCTTTGGAATGCTTCAATTACTTGTGCCTCACCGATGCAGAGGCAAGGAGGCTCAAACCCAATCAGTCTGACAACTTGCTTTCAAGGGGCTCCTAACAAGATTAATAGAACCTATTTTAAGCAATCTACACAACCTCAAAGCCCCATCAAACCAAAATCTTCATTAAACACCTTACCCAACAATCCACCCTTGTAGCACTTTGATGCAAAGCCAAGGTGGAGAAGACTCACAACAATGGAAATGTCAATTCTCAATCAAGAACTCTTCTTCATAATGATTCAGCCTAATAGGCATCAACCCACCCTCAAGGGTCTGAACTCGTCAACCTTGAAAATGAACAACAATACTCCACCAAGGCCCTACAAAGACCATCAACATTCATACAATGACAATTGAATCAACTGACAACAATCCCTAAGTCAGATTCATCAAGGTTTCCAAAACTCACATTTGTGACTGGTTATTCTTGTAGTACTCAAAACTCAGTTTTAACCAGATTTCTCCGAACCTTTCCAAAACACTAGACAATTACAAGATGGATTGAGATATCCTTTTCAGGGCTACACAACATACCAATGAATCAGTGGTCTCTCTTTTGGACCGACATAGACTTTCAACACACGTACTTCAATTTTGGCTTCACAATTAGCCCTTTTTTTCCCAAAGGGACCACCCTTCCAACTTTAGGTATCTATCCAAATGCCTTGGACAGTCTTAGGTCATGGTGCCAAACCTCAAATTTTGTCATTAGTTTGTGTCTATAGAGCCTCTAACTCACAAAACCCTCCAAAACCTTCACAAAATCAAGGGTTTTAAAGAAACATTCAACTCCAGACCTCGCTCAATACTTCCAAAGCCCCAAACACCTCAAAATACTTTTGTACAGACTCATCAGACCCTCACATAACCCTTACAGGCATTAATTCTTAAAAACCTCGCTTTGGTTCCTCACTTCCATGTTGGAAAACCCTTGTTCAGTTTTAGAACAGTCACAAAAACACCACATAATTATGACTCCTTATTCCAAAATGAGTTGAAACACTTATTATAACATGTTTTCAATCAATCCACCAAGATACAATAGCAAAAAATAGGTGGATTGATTGTTACATCACAAATTTCCCCTCAAACCGTTGATTCAACAACATTGGGACACTCACTGTTTGTGTTGGTTCTCTCTACAAACAAAGAGTTAAGACACCAAATAAAAAATAAATGAATTAGAAAAAATATAGACACATCCTCTAAAATTATTAGACCATGAAGAACCTATATGTGCCCGTACAACACTCAAAAAGATCAAGAAAACAATATTTTTGGTGTAGGAGCACCCCAAAGTGCATCTAGGAGAGTTAACTAGAAGGTCATCAATTGTTAATTTGTTTTAGATCAAAGGTAGAATTATTTTTCTAACTTTTGAATTTGTGCCTTAGAGGCATTTGAGAGCTTGCATTATGTTAGTGAAGGTCATGTTGACCATTTGTTAGATTGGGGTTTGGCTACAAGGATGGTTGAATACCTTTGTAGACCTTCCTAGGTGATAGTTTTCTTTAAGAGTTTGCAAATAAGGCCTATTGAATGCCAAAAGTGGCCATGGAGTATTTAGGCTTGACCTTAACTGAATTGGAGAACCTATTTATGGTGTGCTTCGACCTGAAAGCAAGGTTGGAAGTTTTTGTATTATTGAAAGTTCAAGAATACTAGTGTGGACAATGAGAAGAATAAGTAAATTCTATGTTTGCTTTGAATTTGTGTGATCAGGAGTGATCATGGCTCTGTAAATTGTTGTAGATAGTAGTGTATCTATGTCTTAAAGCTTTGTGTGTTAGTAGCTTTGATTCCTAATTCAGTTTGTAGTTTTGTGAGTAGTTAGTTGTTTCTTTTACTTGTTGTTCTGACTGTCAGACCGTGGAAGAATGGAGGTTTAGTTCTCATTCCCACTATACCTAGTGTATGGGCTCTTGGGGATTGAGGCTAGACCCCATGTTTGTAAATAGGTTAGAGTTAGGAGTGGTTAGGAGTCAGGGAATCATGGAAAAAGTCTTCTCCTAGGCGAGCTTGACAGTGCCCGGCTAGGAAAGACAGTAAGTGCAAAGCACTATTAAGTGCAGGGGTGTCCGTTCAAAGAAATATTCTTCTTAAAGAGGGAATATGTGATGGTTATCAAGCTGTGGAAACATTGAAGAGACTCCACCAGTTCATTTGGTGAGAGGAAACCTCAATGGTCTGCAAAGAAGACAGGAAAAGACCTCCAAAACCTAGGTTCTTGAACATTTCCAGTTTAGCAGTGTTGTACGGGCAGTGGAGACTTAGGACCCCTAAAATATTTGAGAGGTGGATTCATACCCTAAGAAGCTTAAGGAAATATTGGTTGGTCTTTGGAGAACTTTAGAATTCTGATCAGTTTTCTCGGAGTTGGAGGCCTAATAGGGGCTCTTGGGCTAGGAGCACTAGGGGCACCTTAGAGAAGGTCATAAAGGTTAAGGTGGTTAAGGCACCAAGGAGATCTTGTTAGCAAAGATCTAGAGGATGGAACAATGATTGTTCCATCCAACCCTACCCTATCAATTTTTCTAGAAAATTGCTCAAAACTGTGGTGTTTATTGTGTAAAATTATTACAAAACTTCTTCCACTCTCTCATTCGAGCCTTGGTAAGGATTTTTAAATAATTTTCCAACAAACATATTCTTCCCAATGCCCATAACCAACCTTGGGATTAGTTGGTCCCTTAATTACATTTGTTTGTGTTAAAGTTGCTTTGTCAGCATTTTACAACTTATATGATTTCTAATTGACTTCTAAGACACAAAACACCCTTTATTTGCATTATGTTTGATCTCTAAAAGCTTATTAGACAAAATAAACCTAAAGACACTAACATTTCCTATTGATGTATTCAAATAAAAAAAAATTGATGATGTGGTGTAGGTGCTCCTGCACCAAACTCAGAACCCCGTCCAAGCCTAACTTCTTCCAACCTTTCCAAAAAACCTAACCATTTAAAGGTGGATTAAGATACCCTTTTTAGGGTTACACAACATATGCCAAAACCAATAGTAACTATTTTGGACCAACATGAACTTTCAATACACCTCCCTCACTCTAAGCTTCACAATTAGGCTTGATTTCCAAAGGAACCCCCTCACAAACTCACCTCCAAACCAAGGAAACTTGAAACAGTCTTAGGGATGCTCACCAAACTCAGGATTCTCCCATTTTAAGAGCCCCAAGAACTTGTTCTATTCCTTCACTCGCAAACCGTCCTAAACCTTCACAAAAAGAAGGGTTTTAAAGAAACTCATAACTCCAGACCTCCCCCAATCCTTCCAAAGGTGAAAAAACCCCACAATACCTCCACCCTAACTTAAAGGACACTCACAATCCCATTCCTTTTAGTATTTCTTAGATTCAGTACTTGAGTTCCATACTTTCATGGTGGAAACACCCCTGAACAGCATTAGAACTTCACACCCCACTGAGTTTATTCATTCTCTCGGCCTCCAAAGTATTCATACACCAAACTAATCATGGTACAGGCCAATCCACTAAGCAATAGGGTCAGAATAGTAGGTGGATTGGCTAATGTGTCATGGTGTTGCCCTCAAAACCCCTAACACAAAAAACAGAGCAATAACCAAGTTTGCTGATCCCACACACACCAACGGTGGATTTAAACCTTCAAAATAGATGCAAAGAGAGTAAAAACATATGCAATCAAGTATCCAAAGCCTCAAGTCATGATAGACTTGTATGGGCCTGTGCAAGGCAAAGAAAATTCAGGAAAACAAAGAAAACCAGTGATCAACGTTTTCAAGTATATTTTGTTATTAGAAACTGAACAAAATCAACCCTCAACTCAGGGTATTACAACAATATATCTTGATACCACCTTCCAACTACCCCTTGAGCTGATCAACCACCATAACCACCCTTTGTTAGACTTCTAAGATGGCAATTTGCCAATTTTGCTCTTAATTACCATTCATTCACAACTTGATTTTGCAAATACCACCTAACTGACCTATTAAGCCTTTTAAATACAATTGCAAGGTATTTACATAGCATATAGAAATATAAAGAGAAAATACAATAAATATTTTAACTAATGAACTGTAAAAAATGGACTTTTGTAGTTTATATACATGTCATTGATTACATTGCATTGCACATCTTTCAAAGTCAAAGCATTACTTCACTTTGCATAACTAATAAGTAGATGTTGATAGATGCCGAAAATTTAATTACAATATAGTTTGAATAAAGTCAACCTAAGCAGTTATGCAATTTCTTCACATTGCATAACTAATAACTAGGAGCAGCTGCCAATTGCATTTTCTTATCATGGCATTCTATGAGACCAAATTTCTTTGAGATATTTTTTCAAATAGTTCCCTGCCTTGTCTATGTTACCACATTTTTCATACATGTCTACCAAAGCATCTTCTCAAAGAGTTCACTGCCTTGTTGCTATGGCTAAAAGCCTAAAACAAGTGATTTTGAACAAGTTATGGATGCTTCAAAAAATATATCAAAAGCATAATAGTAAGCAATAGCATAGAGAAGGTAGTGAACTGTTTGAAAAAATGCATCAAAAAAATTGCTTTGAAATGATAAATTTAGTTGTGCTTTCACTCGTCTTTAACATTGTATATCTGGTCCTTTTTATAGCAAGAGATAAAAATAAATAAAAAATTGAATAACAAGAGATAAAAACTATCTTTTTTGAAATCGAAAGGCATTTCCATAGCATAGAGATATAGAGAGAAAATAAAATAAAGAGTTTAACTAATGAAATGTAGAGAATAGATTTTTGTAGTTTTTATTCATGCATTGCACATCTTTCAAACTTAAAGCATCACTTCACATTGCATAACGAATAACTAGATGCTGATAGATGACAAAATTTCAATTACAATATAGCTTTTGACAAAGTCAACCTAAGCAGTTATGCAATTACTTCACATTGCATAACTAATAACTAGGAGCAACTGCCAATTGCTTTAGCTTGTCATGGCATTCCATGAGACCACATTTCTTTGAGGCATTTTTTCAAATAGTTCATTCCCTTGTCTATGCTACGACATTTTTCATATATATCTACCAAATAATTTTATCAAATAGTTCATTGCCTTCTTGCTATGGCTAAAAGCCTAAAACATATGCTTTCAAACAAGCTATGGATGCTTGGAAAAAATCTAGGAAAGCATAATAGTAAGCAATAGCATAGACAAGGCATTGAAATTTTTCAAAAAATGCCTCAAAGAAAAGTGGTCTCATGGTGATGGAATGCCATGACAAGCCTTAGACAAGGCAGTGAATTATTTGATAATATGCCTTAACTACTTGCATTTGACAACTTTTTCCTCGAGTGAAAATTCGCCACCAAAGGAAAAAGCCTCTGAGATAGTGAAAACCGAGCAAGGTTATTGTAGAGGGGCCCAATGTGATCCCATAGGATCAAATGACAAGTTTCTAAGAATCATGATGTCTGAGTAATAGCATGTTGAAGTTCACAGCCATTTTGCACTTTGGACCCTTAAGGGATCGATCCGGTTGAACGTAGCTCAAAGCGATTCCGCGTGTTTAGGTGCAAAAGAGGACCATTCCTAGTGTAAACGTACCACCCAGATGCATTGGAAATATCCGTTTGGTCACATGAGCTGCATAATGAAAGTTGCACCACTTTGCATCTTTCAACTACTTGCATTTGACAACTTTTTCCCCGAGTGAAAATTTGTCAGCATAGGAAAAAGCCTTTGAGATAGCAAAAACCAAGAGAGGTTATAGTAGATGGGCCCAACATGATCTTGTAGGATCAAATGAGAATTTTCTAAGCTTCACGATGTCTGAGTAATAGCATGCTGAAGTTCACAGCCATTTTGCACTTTGGACCCTTAAGGGATCGATCCGGTTGAACGTAGCTCAGAGCGATTCCACGTGTTTAGGTGTGAAATAGGACCATTCCTAGCGTAAACGTACCCATCCGGATGTGTTGGAATAGTTTGTTTTTTCACACAAGCTGCATAACGAAAGTTGCACCACTTTGCAACTTTCAACTACTTGCATTTGACAACTTTTTCCTTGAGTGAAAATTCGCCACCATAGGAAAAATCCTCCGAGATAACGAAAACTGAGAGAGGTTATTGTAGATGGGCCCATCATGAACTCGTAGGTTTAGATGAGAAGTTTCTAAGCATCACAGTGTCTGAGTAATAGCATGCTAAATTTCGCAGCCATTTTGCACTTTGGACCCTTAAGGGATCGATTTGGTTGAACGTAGCTCAAAGCGATTCCGTGTGTTTAGGTGTGAAAGAGGACCATTCCTAACGTAAACGTACCCACCCAGATGCATTGGACCAGTTTTTTTGGTCACACAAGCTGTAGAATGAAAGTTGCACCACTTTGCAACTTTCAATTACTTGCATTTGACAACTTTTTCCTTGAGTGAAAATTCACCACCATAGGAAAAGGCCTCCGAGATAGCAAAAATAGAGAAAGGTTATTGTAGAGGGGCCCAATTTGAACTCATAGGTTCAAATGAGAAGTTTCTAAGCATCACGGTGTCTGAGTAATAGCATGCAGAATTTCACAGCCATTTTGCACTTTGGACCCTTAAGGGATCGATCTAGTTAAACGTAGCTCGGAGCAATTCCACGTGTTTAGGTGTGAAAGAGGACCATTCCTGGTGTAAACATACCCACCCAGATGCATTGGAACAATTTGTTTGGTCACATGAGCTGTAGAACAAAAGTTGCACCACTTTGCAACTTTCAACTACTTGCATTTAACAACTTTTTCCTCGAGTGAAAATTTGCCACCATAGGAAAAAGCCTCCAAGATAGCGAAAACCGAGAAAGGTTATTGTAGAGGGGCCCAACATGAACTCTCAGGTTTAGACGATAATTTTCTAATCATCACAGTGTTTGAGTAATAGCATGCTGAATTTCGTAGCCATTTTGTACTTTGGACCCTTAAGGGATCGATCTGGTTGAACGTAGCTCGAAGCGATTCCGTGTGTTTAGGTGGGAAAGAGGACCATTCCTAGTGTAAAGGTACCCACTCGAATACGTTGGAATAGTTTGTTTGTCACACGAGCTACAGAATGAAAGTTGCACCACTTTGCAACTTTTAACTACTTGCATTTGACAACTTTTTCCTCGAGTGAAAATTTGCCACCATAGGAAAAAGCCTCCGAGATAGTGAAAACCGAGAAAGGTTATTGTAGAGGGGCCCAATTTGAACTCATAGGTTTAGATGTGAATTTTCTAAGCATCATGGAGTCCGAGTAATAGCATGCTAAATTTCACAGCCATTTTGCACTTTGGACCCTTAAGGGATCGATCTGGTTGAACGTAGGTCAGAGTGATTCCGCATGTTTAGGTGTGAAAGAGGACCATTCCTAGCGTAAACGTACCCACCTGGATGCGTTGGAAAATTTTGTTTGGTCACACGAGCTGCAGAACAAAAGTTGCACCACTTTGCAACTTTCAACTACTTGCATTTGACAAGTTTTTCCTCGAGTGAAAATTTGCCACCATAGGAAAAAGCCTCCGAGATAGTGAAAAATGAGAAAGGTTATTGTAGAGGGGCCCAACATGAACTCATAGGTTCAGACTGATATTTCGTAATCACCACGATTTATGAGTAATACCCTGTCAAATATTGTTGCTTTTTTGCAGTTTGCACCCTTAAGGGATCGAGTCGGTTGAACCATAGTAGTTATTTTGTTGAATGTCATACCCTAAGGTATGTTAGAGATGACCTAGATTGCATCGATTTCTCACTGAGAGGCTTAACATAAAACATGTAGCATATAACAATCCGATAAATCTAGGAGATGGAAAAGAAAGAGAAGATTGACAACCAAAAAATGCACCAGCAACCAATGTTTCTCATACCACTGAACACTTGCACCAACAACCGATGTTGTTCTTTTCTTATATACTTTGAAAAACTTCAGTATTACCTACAATCACAATTAGAAAAGGATCAATGATAGTCGTAAATGCATATGACATCAAACAGTAATCGTGAAAAATCCTTATTGCAAGGTGTTGGTCCAAAAGAGTGATCAATAACATGGATTTACAAATTCAATGTGCATACTTACAAATCAATCTAGGGAACCATCTGGGTCTGCTCTAGTCTTTATTGTGTCAAGTATTGCCTTGTGGTCAGACTCACACACTTTCCAGAAGTTCTTGTTCGCAGGTTTACCCTTATATTAGATGAAATGAACGTTGGTGGTGACGACAAGGTTAGAATACTAAATAATTTTCTGATGTGTGTCAAAGTCCTCAAATAACCAAACTACAACATTCTTAACTGGATACCTTCGAAGCCATGTTCTAGTAACAACCACCGAACCTGTAGGATATTCTATGTTTTCTCCATCTATAACTGGGGACTCCAATTTCTTTTTGACCTCGATACAATGACACAGGTAATAATCTGTACCCTCTTCATTGTCTTCAACTGCAATTACCGCATAAACATGCCCTACATTGATATGTTCATCTTGTTAGATTTATTTACTGAGGAACATAATAAAAATCTTAAGTAAGACATATTACCTGGTTCTAGTAGGTCTGACACATGATCAAATTCAATGGATGATTGCATCTCTGTGATTTGTAGAGCTGTCGGGAGTTGATAAGTGTCAAGTGGGGTTAGACTTCTTACAAACCATTCATCAACCCACTTTGTTGACTCGCAATCATTCCATGATTTAAGTGTACATGCATAACAAAAGCATGCCATCTTCCTTGTATGGATAGTCCATGTACCTGCATTGGATCTTCTAAAAGAGTGTAGCTTGCTCGATCCTGTTAGTGTACAACAATCCTCATATTTTGCAATGTTAGTATCATCTACTAAATGAAAAAATCTATGAACTAAAGAATTGCCTTCACTACCTAGACCCATTGAACCATTGCACCACTGGAAAATTGATCTTGCATCTGTCAACTTTACACTATTTGTGTACTTTAACTCTTCTCGTTCTAGGGCTCTTTTGATACATGCACCTGCTCCATCATGCTCCCCCTTTCCATGCCCGACCTCTGAGAAGTTCCACATATGTTGAACACCACTAATCCTATGCATCCTACTCAACTAGTAAAACATTTTGGCGTTCTTGAATTGTGATGTACAATTATTTGACCATATGATATATTGACTAAATGGTATGCCCCTGCTAGCCAGATCGACATAGAACATATGAAAGCAACCTTGAACAAACTCTGTAGAATGTGTGCGATCATCACTGATGTAAAAGTGATACTCCCTCAATAATTTCCTATTTTCCTCTGTACTATCATTTGCATGAATGAATGGTATATGTACAAATATAGAAACCTACACATAGTTGTAGTACTGTGATTGCACCTCGTTCTGTGGTTTTAGTGTGTAGTTCTCAGCGAGTTCAACAACTGAAACAATATGACGAAGTAGAAATGTGTCCTTGCATAAATTGAATTGTGAGTCCAACCATTGTGCTCTGTGTGTATGCATTACATAATCATAAACCACCCGATCACGAAAAAATTCCCATAAACTGATACACTGGAATCTTATCACTAACCAATTCACACTTCTTTGCTTCTTTCCCATCTTTTAGACTGTATGCCACTGTCGTATATTTTCCAAATTCCACAATATTGTCTCCAATTGTTTGTGTACTAGCCATGTGTTGGAAAATTGGAAAATGTTGCATGCCACCACAATGATCACATGTTCCATCCAAACATGATTTTTTGTAAAAAAATTGACCATCCTCTCTTTCACATAAAATGGAAGACAAAAATTTCCTTGATGATTTAGGTGGAGGGATTATGTTACATTGCTGCAAAACATTGTCAGTATGCATATCTACACATATATGTCAATAAACATCATAATGGTTAGAAAACTCAATATGAACCCTACAACAACAAGTAGTGCATGTGTGATTTATTTTGACATAAAAAGGCTTTAGCATTTCAAAATACCTTTGACATATTTTAATTTCAGGAAACTTTTGTACAAAATCAGCAAAAAATTGGGTTTGAGTGGTATCCAAATAATGCATTGGATGTGGCTCACGGTTTATACTACCAATTCACCTTCTTACAACATCTCTTTGATTATGAGAGGTCCTTGTGTTATCCTTCCAATAATTCACAATTAAAGATCTCAAGCTTTGAGCAATTCTTGTGTCTTTTCGTGGTGCTCTACCCGAAAATGCCCATAACTCATTGCTATTTGGATCCTCCACTCTTTCACGCCTTCCTTTGGCTCTCATTAGAGATGATCTACTTACTTTCAAAGACTTACTTTCCTTTTTAAGGTTCACCTTGTTCCTTGTTTGACTGCTTAACAGTGTTTTTGTCATCACATGTCGTGTGGCACAACTATCCTTCGTGCGTGAGGTGGAACCCACGCTCTTGTATGCACTCATCAAGTTCCTTACAATGGAATTTTCACTTGAGTCATTCAAAAATCTTAGCCCAAGAGCCTAAATTTGAGTTGCCTCATCATTTCAACAAATAGTTGGCATCTTCCACCCTCACCTAGCTTCATAAAAAACAAACTCCATATCCTTTCTGCATATCTTTGACATGTACATTTTGGAATCTTATTAGGCATCCATTTCAAAACATTGGAATCAATATCAATAAAAAATGTAGGCTTTATATGCAAAACTCTAGGAGGAGTTCTCAAATGTAAATTTATGTCAATATTGGGAAGGTCAACAACATCGAGGATAGATCGTGTACCTTCAATTGGAGGTGCAATTGATGACATACCTTGAGATTGACATGTAAATGATGTTGTACCTCCAAATTGAGATGTAGTTTGTGGAGTGCCTTCAAATAGAGATGTGTTTGCTGATGTACTTTCAAAACACAATGTTTTTGATGGTGTGTCTTCAATTGGAGATGTGATTTCTGATGTACCTAGAAAACCACATGTTGTTGTCAATGTGTCTTCAACTGGAGATGTGCATAGAGCTTCACGTATGGTTGATGATGTGCCCCCAACTTTTGTATTCATTCCTGTCCTTCCACAAAATTTCCTCATTCGTGCCCTTTGTTTTTCCAATTTGACATCTCTCTTAGATTGCACATAAGTTTGTGGCTATATGGGCTGCAATTCCTTTGCTTCACAAGCTACATTTTTTGATTCTCTTCTCCTTGCATTTTTAACTGCACACTCTTTTGGTGTTAGAGGCTTCGGTCATTTCCTCGGCATAAACTTGAATGCTACATGTCCACAAACACAAATAGAACAAAATTAAGTAATGCATTTTATGAAAAAATTGATGCAGAGAGGGGTGGAAACCATTCAATACAGAAAATCAATGAGAATCACAAACCTAGGGTATAAATTGTTGCACCTAAATGAAAACTAGAGACTCTTGTGTTTATTCTTCTCAAAACCAAATTTTTGATTGTCAACAAAGTCATGAAGAATATGGATTCAAAGAAGGGTTTTTGATGCTATATCTAATCATTATTCACTATTTCTTTGGCAATGAGGTTTTCCAAATTAGATGAAAATAAAAGTTTTCCAAATTAGTTGGAAAAAGAATGAAATACAGTGAATTCCAAATGGACTACTATAATCAATGCAAATAGAATTCATAAGTAAATTTATGTTAAGTAAATGTCATGCTTTTTATTTTTTTTGGTTCTTCAAACTCATAAAAATTGAACCTTTTTATGCAAATCCCATCTAATTCAATGTTGAATTCTAAGTCCAATTTTTATGATTAATAAAATCATTAAGTAAATTTAGTTTATATTGTCAAAAACAAAAAAATATACTAAAGACAAACATTTCAATTTACCAAAATGAATATATTACTTCAGATAATGTAAAATGATGTAGGAACTTCAAAATATCTTCTTCTACATTGTCTACCATGCAGATTGGTGGTAAAAAGGTGATGGATCAAGCATAAATTGGTACAATATGAAGTCAACTGTAGAAAAAAGGCGTTTCTGACTCAGATAAAGCGATGAACTAGACAAACATAGGAGAATGTGGGCCTGAATCAGGGGGTCAACCCTTATTTTTACCGTTTCAAGGTAAAACCCATTTGGCGCTCGCCAAATTTGGAGAGTGCCAAATATGTTCCTCTAAAAAGGAGAGACTTCAGAGAGAGGGGGTGGGAAGGAGAGACCTAAGAAAGTAGGGTGGGAGGTAAGTGAGGCCTAACAGAGAGGGATTGTGACATAAGTGAGGCTTAATCCCTCAACCCTTAAACCCTAATCCATAGAGACAGAGACAGAGAGTGAGAGAGAGGGAGGGAGAGGGAGTGGGAGGGAGACACCCGAGAGAGGAGAGGGAGACAAAGTGGGAGAGAGGGGATGGGAAAGAGATACCTAAGAGAGTAGGAGAGAGAGGGAGTGAGAGATAGAGTGATGGGAAAGATACAAGGAGTGAGAGAGAGAGAGAGAGACTTGAGAGATAGAGAGGGGGTGGGAGGGAGAGGGAGTACTCAAGATAGAGGGATTAGCGTTGATGGTATTGGGTTGAGGGTAGAGGGTAGAGGGTTTAGAGGTTTAGGATTTAAGGGTTGAGGGTTGAAGGTTTAGGGTATAGGGTTGAGTGTTCAAGGTTTTAAGGGTTGAGGGATTAGGGAAGAGAAGGTGAGATGGAGGGAGAGTCTTGAGAGAGAGAGGGATGAAGTAGGAGAGAAATAGAGGTTAGACGGTTAAGGGTAGAGGGTAGAGGGTTTAAGGCTAAGGTTTTAGGTTTAGGGAGAGGGGAGACAGGGAGGAGCGGAGTGAGTGAGTGAGAGAGAGAGACCAGAGAGGGAGAGGGGCAAGAGGGAGGACTTAAGAGAGAGCAGGGAGAGGGAGAGAGGGAGGGTAGAGGGTTAAGGGATGGTTGGAAGGGCTGAGGTGAGGGGTTTAAGAATTTAAGGGTTAAGGTGGAGGGAGAGACAGAATGAGTGATGGCTAGGAGGAGAGAGACTTGAGAGAGGGAGAGGGGGTATTAGGGAGAGAATTGAGAGAGAGAGAGAGAGGGAGTGGGAGTGGGAGAGAGATAGAGGGTAGAGGGTTTTAAGTGTTTAGGATTTAGGGTTAAGGGTAGAGAGAGAGAGAGGTAGAGAGGGAAAGAAGGTAGAGATATTAAGAGAGAGGAGGCAAGGAGGGAGAGAGAAATAGGTATAGAGGGAAAAATAGGTAGACCCTTAAACCCTAATCCATCAACCCCCATACCCTCTTAATCCCTCAACCATCAAACCTCAACCCTTAAATCCTAATCCCTCAATCCCCATACCTCTTAATTCCTCAACCCTAATCCCTTGAACCCTATACCCTCTTAATCCCTCAACCCTCAACCCTTAAACCCTAATCCACAAAGATAGAGAGAGAGTGAGAGAGAGGGAGGGAGAGGGGGTGGGAGGGAGACACACGAGAGAGAAGGAGAGGGATCCAAAGTGGGAGAGAGGTGGTGGGAAGGATATACCTAAGAGAGTAGGAGAGAGAGGGAGTGAGAGATAGAGGGATGGGAGAGATACAAGGAGTGAGAGAGAGAGACTTGAGAGATAAAGAGGGGGTGGGAGGGAGAGGGAGTACTCGGGGGAGAGGGAGTACTCAAGATAGAGGGATTCAAGAGAGAGGGAGGTGGTGAGGGGAGATACATGAGATAGAGGGAGAGAGAGAGAGTGGGAGGGAGATATCTGAGAGAGGGAGAGAGAGAGGGAGAAAGACAGAGTTGGAGAGAGTGAGAGAGAGGGAGTGGGAGAGGGAATGGGAGAGAGACAGAGGGCATGAGTGAGTGACATACCTAATAGAGGGATTAGGGTAGAGAGTTTAATTGGGTTTAAGGGTTTAAGTGTTGAGGGATTAGGGTTGAGGTTATTGAGTTGAGGGTAGAGGGTAGAGGGTAGAGGGTTTAAGGGTTTAAGATTTAAGGGTTGAGGGTTGAGGGTTTAGGGTATAGGGTTGAGTGTTTAAGGTTTTAAGGGTTGAGGGTATAGGGTTGAGGTATTAGGGAAGAGATGGTGGGATGTATGGAGGGAGAGATGGAGGGAGAAGTGAGATAGAGATAAGGAGAGAAGAGGAGAGAGGGACAAAGATAGATGAGGGTTGAGGATCCAATGTATAGAGTAGATGGTTGAGAATTGAAGGTATAGGGTTGAGGACCTATAGGTTTGATGGTTTAGGGTATTGGTTTGAGGGTATATGGTTTAAGGGAGATGGGAGAGAGATAGATGGATTAGGTGAGTGAGAGAGAGACCTGAGATAGGGAGAGGGGGTAGGATGGAGAGACTTGAAAGAGAGAGAGGGAGGGAGTGGGAGAGAGATAGAGGGAGGGGAGGGTTAAGGGTAGAGGGTAGAGGGTTTAATGGTTTAGGGTTTAAGGGTTTAGGGTCTCTCTCTATCCCACTTTCCCTCATTCCCTCTTTATGTCTCACTTATCCCTTTCTACCTCTCCCTCCCTCCAACCTCCCTCTCTCTCTTTATTTATATTTCCCATTCTCTCCTTACCTCTCTAATCTCTATCTCACCACTCTCTCCATCTCACTCTCCCTCCTTCCCTCTCTCCCTCCTATCCATCCCTCTCTCCTTCCATCTCTACCTACCTCTCACTCCACTACCTACCACTCTCTCCCTCACCCATCTTTCTCTCTTACTCTCTTTTGCCCTCTCTACTCTATATCTCTCCCCCCTTCCCTCTCTAATCTATTTCTCTCTCTCCCCCTTCCTCTGTCCCCTCATTTTCTCTCCTCTCACTCTCTCTCCCTCTCACACACACTCACCTCTATCTCCTCCTTTCATCTCCCACCATCCCTCTAATCTCCACTTCTCTCTATCTATCATATCTCTATACATATCCTTCCCTATATATTTATCTTTATCTCCCCTCTCCCTCTCTTTACCCTCCCTCTCTTTACCCACTTCTCCCTCCATCACTTTATATCTCAATCATGTCTCCTCTCTCTCTCTCACACACACTCACACCTCTATCTCCTCCCTACTTGTCCCTCCCTCCCCTCTCTAATTATCTCTATCTCTCCTGTCTCTACATCTCCTACCCTCTCTACCTATATTTATCTCCCCTATCCCTTTTTTTACCTACCTCTCCCTTCATCACTCTATATCTCACCTATGTTCCCCTACCTACCTAGGGTTGAGGTATTAAGGGTCAAGGGTTGATAATTGAGGGTTGAGGGTTTAATTTATAGGGTAGAGGGTAGAGGGTAGAGGGTAGAGGGTTTAAGGGTTGAGAGTTGAGGGTTGAGGGTTTGAGTGTTTAAGGGTTGATTTCCATAAGAAACTTAAGTTATTTTCCACTATTTTCATAAAAAAACCCTAAGGTTTTTCCATCTAGACCTATCATTTTCCTATCTTTCCATATAAAATTCATTTTTCCCCTTTCCAAAAAATGCTCATATACTTTATATCACTACCGCTCCCTTAAAAAATCACTTTATATATATTATTTACCACCCAACCACGGCCTCATACATGGGGGCCCATGGTATGGCGGTAATTGTTTGGGGGAGTCACATTAACCCTTACCGCTATACCGTGGGGGGACATCATATTGTTCGCAGTAGCGCAATGGTCAAGTAGCAGCTAACAGAGTAGGCATGAGATGTTTACTGCGCCACTGCGCGTGGTTAAACCACAGACTGCGGTGACCACGGTAAACAGGTAGCGGTTGGTGAAGGGCGACAGTGGATGGTTAGTGGGCGGTCGGTGAATGCAGCCAGCAGTTTGTAGAGTGGCTACCGCGATACTGCTGGCAGTCAGGCCAGTGACCGCGGTAGTGCGGTGGCGGTGAGAAAAACGTAGCGGCGTCGGTCGAAGCAGTTACCATGGTACCGCGCGTGGTTAAACCACAGACCGCGGTGACCGCGGTAACGATAGCGGTCGGTGAAGGCAGTCAATGGAGGACAGCAGGGAGCGGTTAATGGTTGGCACTGGTGGTTAAGGGTGGCTACCGTGGTACCACTGACAGTCATCCTAGTGACCGTAGTAGCACGATAAAGAATCATTGAGGCAATAAACGTGGGGAGTAAAAAGGACACCGCGATACCGCATGAAGAAAAGTCAAGCCCGTGGTAGAGCGGTAACAATAAAGATAATAAGGGCACGGGAAGATAAAAATAAATGATTGGATTATGTATTATATATTGTTAGTATTATATTATTATTGTTATTTATTTTTATAATATAATAATATTTTTATATTATGATTTTTTTGTTATATATTTACTATTATAGTGCTATATTTGTATTAATACATTACTCTTAATATTAATAATATATTATTAATATTTAAATTATTATATTATTCATAATATTGTATTATTACTTTGATATTACTATTATATTATTCTACTATTATAATATTCTATTATTCTTATTATTATAATATTATTATTCTTATTATATGATTTTGAAATATTATACTTAGTAAATTATATTTATCCTTAATATTATATTATTAATAAAATATGATTAATTGTAGTATTAAATTATTAAATTATTGTTTTATTATTATACTAATGTTATTATGTTATATTATATTAATTTTATTATAATTTTATTATTATTATATTATGTATATTATATTATTATTATATTATATTTTTATTATATTATACTATATTATATTATATTATTATTATATTATAAATACTATTGACGAATTTTTAGGAAAAGTGGAAATTAACTATTATTTTGCCTATTTTTTAGAAAGATGAACTATTATTTTACCTTTTTTTAAGAAATTAAGCTAAAAATAATGACATACACATAGGTGTACCCTCAACCCTCAACCCTCAACCCTCAACCCTTAAACCCTAATCAGTCAACCCCTCTATAATATTAATCCCTCAACCCTTAACCCTTACCCCTCAAACCTTAAACCCTAATCCCTCAACCCCTATACCATGTCAACCCTTAACCCTCAACCCTTAAACCCTAATCCCTCAACCCCTATACCCTCTTAATCACTATGAGAGGGAGAGGGTATAGGAGGGGGAGACTTGACAAAGAGAGAGAGGAAGATGGGGTAGGACAAAGATACTTGAGAGAGAGAAAGAGGGAGATAGGGTGGGAAGGAGAGACATTAGAGAGAGGGAGAGAGAAAAAGTGGGAGAGAGATAAAGGGAGTGAGAGAGAGAGAGAGAGGGAGGGAGAGGGGGTGGGAGGGAGAAACCTAAGATAGAGGGAGAGGGAGAGAGGTTGGGAGGGAGAAAAAGTGGGAGATAGGGGGTGGGAAGGAGATACCTAAGAGAGTAGGAGAGAGAAGGAGTGAGAGATAGAAGGATGGGAGAGATACAAGGAGTGAGAGATATAGGGAGTGAGTGAGTGAGTGAGTGAGGGACCTGAGAGAGGGAGAGGGGGTAGGAGGGATAGACTTGAGAGATAGGGGGAGGGAGGGAGGTTGTGAGAGAGAGATAAAGGGTAGATGATTTAAGGGTACAC
>VCHN02000014.1:92329862-92401697 GCA_007115665.2 Sequoiadendron giganteum
AGAGAGGTAAGGAGAGATGGGAAGGGAGGGAGAAGTTAGAGAGAGAAGAAGGAAGATGGATAGATTGAGAGGGAAGGATGGAGAGAGGGAGAGAGAGAGAATGATGTATAGAGGGATAGGTAGGTAGAGATAAGTAGAGAGGTAAGGAGAGTTGGAGGGAGAGGTAAGGATGGAGAGAGAGAGAGGTAGGTAGAGAGAGTAAAGGGAGATATAGAGAAGTGGAGAGGGAAGGAGAGACAGATGGAGAGGTAGGGATCGAGGGAGAGATAAGGATTTAGAGAGAGGTGAGAGAGGTAGGTAAGGAGAGGGAGGGGAGACAAAGGGAAGTAGAGAATGGAGGAGAGAGGGAAGAAGAGGTAGGGAGGGAGAGATAGGTGAGATAGAGAGAGAGGAGGGAGGGAGGGATATTTAAGGAGAGAGGGGTGAGATAGAGATAAAGAAAGTAAAGAGGGAAGGGGGAGAGAGAGAGGTGATAGAGAGAAGTAGAGGTGTAATGAGAAAGGTAGATAGATTGAGAGAGGGAAAGAGAGAGGGAGAGAAAATGAGGTATATAGGGGTAGGCTAGACAGAGAGATGTAGAGTGAATTTTGGTGGAAGAGAGAGAGGAGGGAGGGATAGGTAAAGATGGATAGTTGAGATAGATAGAAGGAGAGAGATATAGGTAGAGAGAGGGCAAAGAGATATAGAAAGAGGGGGAGGGAGAGAGGAGAGATAGAAAGAGGGGGGGGAGGGAGAGATAGAGAGAGTAGAGAGGGAGGAGAGAGATAGAGAGAGGTGATAGAGAGAGAATTAGAGAGGGAAAGAAGGTGGAGATATTGAGAGAGAGAAGGCAAGGAGGGAGAGAGAAATATGTATAGAGGGACAACTAGGTAGAGAGAAGTAGATATGAAAGGAGAGATATAAGGAGAGGTAGGAATGGAGAGAGAGGTGAGATAAAAATAGAGAGAGGTCTAGGTAGATAGAGGGAGGAGGAGATAAAGAGAAAAATAGAGGGAAAGAGAGAGGGAGGAAGAGGTAGGGATGGAGAGACAGAGGTGAGAGAGATAAGAGAGAGGAGGGGTGAGATAGAGAGAAAGAGAGTAGAGAGGGAAGGGAAAAGAGAGAAGTGAGATAGGTGACAGAGATGTGTGATGGAGCTTAAAATTAGAGAGATAGGAGGAAGGTGGAAAGATTCAGATGGAAGGAGGGGGGAGAGAGAGAGAGATGTATAGAGGGATAGGTTAGATAGAGAGAAGTAGAGAGCAAAGGTGGGTGAAAGGAAGAGAGAGGGAGAGAGAGGGGGAGAAAGAGAGGTGAGATAAAGAGAAGTAGAAAGGGAAGGAGAGAGAGAGGGAGATAAAGAAACTTAGAGAGGGAGGGAGGGAAGGAGAGAGAAGTGAGATGGAGAGAACTACAGAGGGAAGGAGAAACATAATGACAAGATAGAGGATAGAGAGGGGAGGAGAGAGTGAGGGAAGCAAAGAGAGAGAGAAAGAGAGGAAAGGGAGGGAGGGAGGGAGGGATAGGTAGGTGTAGAGAGTAGAGAGAGAGATATAGAGATTAAAGGAGAGGGATGAGAGAAAAATGTAGAGAAGGAAGGAGGGAGGGAGATAGATATTGGAGAGGGAAGGAGAGAGAGATGGACATGTAGAGACATAGTTCTTGAGCTCAAGGAAGATATTGTTAGATAAAGGGATGGAGATAGTGAGAGAGAGAAAGGTTTAGAGAATAAGAGATGAAAATGAGTGAGATAGATGAAATTCGACCTCCTGAGTGCTAAAATTTGACCTCCTGATTACTGAAATTTGACATGCTGATTATTGAAATTTGACTAAGTCTGAAATTTTTAAGATCTTCCAAAAACTAGAATTTGCATTATAACTCTTAGAGATTTGAAACCACTCTCAAACATCTTGCCTATATATACATGAAATATAACTTAAAGTATAAGAAAGTAACTTATACTTAAATTTTTATTTCATGTATATAATTTCCCTGACAGAGAAAGCAAAAATTTAGTTCTGTGCAAAGCAAGCCATTTGGCGCTTGCCAAATGACTCATCACATTTGGTGCACGCCAAATGATTCATCACATTTGGTGCATGCCAAATGTGATTAGTCATTTCTCGCTCGCCAAAAGGCCTACTTTAGATGTGTTAATTAACAGGATTTGCTAAATTTTCTCATATTTTTGACCGTGCTCCCCATCTCATTTGCACGTCTTTCAATGCAAGTTTATAAAAAAAACCATGATAGCATTAACCTCTATTTCAGCTATCTAAATATATAATTCTTTTTTCATTTTGATTTAGTTAAGGTTTTAATCCATGGCTTCTATTGTAAATGCCTTCGTTTTTGGTCAAAAACCAGCATATGCTAGGTTTAGGATAGATTTTTACATGCTCATTGGAACGTGAAACAAATTACGTTTTTTGAAACTAGACTCCATTCTACACATGCTGAAAAATAAATAAATCAATTTTTGATTAGTTTGCAAAAAAATTGGGGAGGAGCATGCTCAAATTTCAGCTTTTCAGGATGTGTCCACTTTGAAAATTCATAAAATATTATATATTCATTAAAAAAATTATCTGAAAGAAGGAGGATAAACTACATGGTGTTAGCTAATTTCTCACTATTGGGATTTTTGAAATTCTAAAAAAAAGTTAACCAAAAAGGGGGGAGCCCTCAGGTGCTATGCTATTTTTTTTGATAAAAACAGGACCTGTTTTGCCCCCCCGCCTTTTTGAGACCCTTAATCTTCATTAATTTCAAAAAACAATAGTAGCATAGAAACTAGAATCGGAGCACTTCAACTTTTGTTCTTGCCACATCTTGAAATTTTGAGCGTAACTATCTTCATTTTCTCGTGCAAATAAGATTTTCCTGATTTTAGAAAAAAAACATGGCATCTTAAGAGCCAAAATTGTGTCACAGATTGGTGCACTTAACCTAGAATTTAATTTGAAGACCTTGGTTAATTAATATTATGTGCAACCAAGAAAATTAGGTCTTGGATTAATATTTAAAAATGCTAATATAAATATTTATTTATTTTGATTTAAGGAGTGGTGATTCTATTTGGACCTTACTCAAGCTTAACTTAAAAATTAAGAGCAATAGAAATAAAGAGGAAAATCCATTCAAGAAACCCTAATCGATGTAAATATGTAATACAATTGGGATGAAAATAGGTAATATGGAAGGTCCAAAGTAAAGGTAATTCTATTAGACCAATTCTAGGGTAGACCTACAATAGCATGTCTCACTTGTGAGACATTATAAATTTGTGTGGTTCCAGAGAGAAAAGAATAGTTAAACACATTTGTTTGGTTTTAATATTTTTAAGCATGGGAAGGAACATCATTCAAAGGTACCTTCCAAAGAAGGTCATTGAATACCATTTGAAGGCACTTTGAATTAAGGCCATTGAATGGGATTTTCTTCCTTGGTACACGTATATTTTTATTAATTTTTTTGTTTCAAACCTTAGGTTAGGTAGAAAAATTGAAGCAATGTGATAGAAGGTTGGTACAAGATCATAGCCCTCAAAGTAAGCATTCCCTAAAATTTATTATTTTATCCCTTTTTCAAAATAAGGTATGCAATATGGAATTGTATAAGCGTGAATTTGCACCCCTAACACAAATTCCATTTTACCCCCTTACACTTTGAAAAACCTAAGGCGGAGGCTTAATTCCACTTAAGCCCATTTTCCACATCATACTTGGCACCTTGTTTGTGTGTCGATGGAGGTGTTTCTATCAGGGATGCCTACATGATGCGCTTACATCCTTGATAGATTCCTATGGATGGAGTCTGCAGAGATGTTACACTTTTGATTGGAATTTGAAGAGTAACACCTCCCTTCTACTAGCCGACCCGAATATGGTTGTTTTTCACCCTTTCCTTCATATTCTTGACCATTTCATCCATTGGGGGGTTCAACAGGAGTTTTGGTAATTTTGAGTTCATCTCTACACATTTTCTCCACTCTTTCAATCATCCATAAGCTTTGTAGCAACACTTCACACCCCACTACAAAAATCTACCACTCCATCACTCTGATAGTGCAAGCACAGGACAAACACCATTGCAACAGAGGCTTGAGTTCCTCTCATTTTCTCCTCCACAAGCCTTGAGCACTTTGGATGGAGGTGGTAAGTTCCTCTTATCTTCTCTATCATCTTTGGTTGATTAAGAACATACTGTTTATAGTGTATTTTGTTTAAGTAGCTTGTATTCCCTTCTTTACCTTTATTCCTATTGTTGTAAACTTGGTTGTCCGTGAAGGTGGAAACACAAAAACGGGGGTGTAACTAAGGCAAGCCCCTAAACAACCCCAAAATTTTCCCCTTTTTTCTATGTGCAGGTGGAGAGATCTTGAAGCAAGTTGACGAGAGGATTTTTTTACAAAATTATCTTCGTCACCCTTGCGGTAATATATTTCTTTTATCACATTCGTATTCATGTTTCATTCTTCTTAATCTCATTCTGCTATTCAAGAAACCTCTAAACTAAGCTAGCAATCCTTTCTTGAGGATTTAACCTCGTCTCTCTAGTTTTTTGGCCGTACGGATGCCAACACACCTGTGAGATGTCAACACACCACGTTGTTTTCCCAAAACCGTGCTTATGTCCTTTGACAAAAAGCTACCTGAGATGTAGATTTGATCGTAAAAAGTGACTCACCTAGTCTCCCTTCAGTTCTCAGGATTGCAGAGTGATCGAAGGACACATAGTCCTCATCATTCTCATCCCCCCTATCCTAATCATCCTTGCAACTTTGGTAGGTTAGGGCAGTCTTTCTGATCATGGCCTTTCATGACCTAGGGCCTTGCAGTGGTTGGTCCCCCTCTCTTACATTTTTGTGAACTCGATGTGAACCAATGTCTACCCATTTGTCGATGTTCTAAACTTTTTCTCTTATACCTCTTGGTCATTGTACCCTTGTGTATTGTGGAAGTGTATGAACTTCACAACCCAATCTATGACCTTTGGGCATATTGTTAGATGAAGTCTGTGACACCTTTCGATGGAAAAGATGAAGGTCTCCTCTAGTTTCACTACCAAACTTTTCTCTAGTTCTATGGTTGGTCTATTCACATAGGATGACGTATCATGAGGTGAATCTAGGTTTCTTAATGAAACTGATCGCATCCCTATCCCTCCTATGTCACCGACCTCTTCATCTATAGATGAGTATGAGGTTGTTTGTATCCCTTCTGAATACGTCGTTAGCCTTGACAAAAGGTTAGGTGCATTAGAAAATCACCTAGAAGGAAACCCAAAGATGGATAGGGCTGCTAAAGTGATTAGTGAAATAAGATACATGATGGAAAAATACTGGACAGGTGTAGAGCTCTTAGCTAGTCTCGCTAGTATGGCCAAAGCATGTGCCCCCTCGAGCCATAGTCACATGACATGAGGTGGCCTCTTTGAGGAACATGGGAGACAACTAGAGATGTTGATGCCTCCTACATCCATATACATGGCTAACACAGTCCCTTCGGTCAGTGTACCCGTTACTTCTAAGAATTTTGAAACTATTAAAGTAAACAGGAACACTTTGGGTTTCCACTTCACCCCTTCCGCCACCTCTAATGGTGGAGGATTTGGCAGGATGATAGGTGGAGGCTTTGGTGGCAAAAACTTTGGATGTGGGGGTGGCATTGGCAGAGGCGGTTCCAACAAAAGTCATGGTGGTGGCTTTGGAAGTGGCGGTGGCTTTGACAGAAGTCAGACTGGTTGTGGTGGCATCAGTGGCAGTTCTGGGGGTGGTCATGATAGTGGTCTAGGCAATGGATTTGGTGGTGGTTTCAGTGGCCCTATGCCCTCTAATGACCCTATTTTGAATACCCTTCTTCAAAATATGGGGAAGATGCAAAACCAGTTGGTGAACCTTTCTCAGGCCCTGACCCATCCTATTTTCTAGCCCTTCTTCCGACACATCCCCTTGTCGGTTGCAATTTTAAACACTCCTTTCCCGCAAGGGATGGAGATTTCCAAATTCGAGAAATATAGTGGTAAAGGGGACCTACAGACACATGTGTCCGCCTTTAACGCCTTATACACAATTTTTTTCCATCACGATGCATTGATGGAAAAACTATTTCCCTGATCCCTCAAAGATACAACACTGGATTGGTATTGTTCTTTGCTCGATAATTCCATTTTCACATTTGATCAGCTTGTGAACTAGTTCCTGTGATAGTTCCAAGCCAATATCAAACCAAAGATGACCTTCTTAGACCTTGTTTGGTGCAAACAAGGGGACAATGAAAAGATTACAGACTTTATACCACGCTACCAAACACTCTTCTCACATATCTTGTATCTGTGACCCGACTCTAATGTACAAAAGGTCTTCATAGGGAAGTTACAAAGGCCTTGACAAGAGAAGTTCACCCTCATAAAGTATCCTTCTTTTGCACACTTGTGTGCGGCTTTACGAGAATACCAACAGATGGTAGTTCAGTTCGGGGGTCCTCCCTCGCGCTCCCATTTTGAAGGAAGATCTATCATATCGATCCCTGGAAGAGGTAAAGCTGTTAGGAATGTAGTAGCCACTATGGATAACAACGGCCTCAGACGTGACTAAAAATTTACAAAGCTATCAGAATCTTATTCTTCCATCTTATAGAAGTTAGTGAAGGATAAGATCCTTACCCTACTATCCCCTAAACTAGTTAGAGAACTATACCCTAATTGGTATGAAGAAAACACATATTGTCAGTATCATCGAGTTAAAAGACATGAAACCGAACGTTGCATGCACCTACATCATGAGATTCATGATCACATCGAGGATGGTACTATCCATCTTGATGAAAGTAAGAAAAACATGAATAAATCAGTGGCAAAAGTTAACAGTGACTTGCAGATATACATGGACCCATTTTTGGCACATTTTGCTAACATGATTATCAATCCCTTTGATTCTATTTCTTGCACCGAAGCATATGTTAACATGGTTACCGTCACTCCCTCTCCTCATCTTGCAACTGGTTCGTCAGATGTAACCTTTACTTCGCAAGATGTGCTAGCAAATGGTAAGCCTTCTCCACTTTATATTCCCAATTGCCTCAATGGTAACATTGTGACAAGGGTTCTAGTTGACTCCGCGAGTAGAGTGAATGTCATCACGAAGGAGACATTACTCGTAAATTCCCTACAAAGGGAGGAATACAAAAAAAAAAATCCATCATCCATACGCATGATGGAATTTCTCTTAAACCTTATGGTTCGATAACATTGTCCATCCTGGTTGGACCCTAGAACGTAGACATGATCTTGAACATTATTCCTGAGTCAGACCTGTTTAAAGTGAAGCTAGGCATACCTTGGTTGGCTTCCATAAATGCGATCTCCTTCGTAATCCATAAATGCCTTAAGTTTTCCCATGAGAGTGTCATGCATGATACTGGATATTGGCCTATGGTATCTCATGGGGGATGCTCATTGGATCACTTTTGGCCCACTCCCATTAGTTCACTCCCACAAAGAACAAACCTACTTTACAAGAACTATGTGAAGTATAAGACTGGAGGCAAGGGACAACCAAAGTCAACCCTTCCTATAGTTAAGTAGCCAATTGCCTCCTCCTCCCAAAAGAGAAAGGAGAAGCTCGCTCCCTCTTGAGCTGACTTGTCTACTCCCCTTTCTTGGGAAGAGTATTAGATGAACAAGTTTAGGTTCTATCCACTGAGTCCAATTATGCCTCCTTGGTGAAATTCCACGATCAGGATATCGGATCTCCCTAATGAGTCCCCAGGACCCTGGTACTATTTGTATGGTAGAAAGAAAGGCTCGCGAAGAGAATTTTCCCCTTGACCTCTTCCTATTCCCCTGAACATAAATGGATCCACCTCTAAGGTGGTAGAGTCGATTCCTCCCACCATCTCTAAACTTTCCCCTTCTGGTCCCATTCAAGAGTTTGTCCTCCCACTGGAAACATCTATGGAAGACACTCCCATGGCTGAACAAAATCCTTTCATCCCTTTGCAAGCTCTGGCTCCTAGTTTGAAAAGACGCATAAACCACCTTCATGCGAGCACAAGCATTGGTGAAAGGATCTCCTAGCTGAGAAAGCCTCCTCACAAAAGATGGAGGAGGAGAAGATGACATCTCCTGCTATGTCATCCTCTTTCCCCTTTTCTGCCTATGATCTAACTAGTTTTGAATCTCTTTTGGCTCCCGCTGTGAGCGCACATGCGCCTGGAAAGGTGGAGGTGTTTATTACTCCTTCGGCAGAGCCACCCTTGCTGACCTCCATTCCTGACGTCTTGCCTTTCCCAAATCCCATGGATATGGTTAATACTTCGGTCGTGTCCTTCATGATTCTTTCCTCTTCTCCTTCGATCCCCTTTTCTTCATCTGTAGGGAGGTCACCTCCTCTAATGAAGAAGAAGGTAGAACATGGTCCCTCCAGCAAGGGAAGACGTAAGAAGAGCCCAACTTCTCTGAAGGGTGGCCCCGAGTTGACTTGTTCTGTCCTAGGGACGCAACCAGTCCCTACCTCCCCTGAGTTTGTCACCGCTCTTGAGTCTCTCGGTGAGCCTAACGGTGAGCCTTATGTACAAACTCCTCCATCCATCGAGGTGAAACATGGCACTCCCGTTAAGTGTATGTTTAACTCGGTGGATGAAATTCTAACCTTGTCAGTGATCTTTACGAAGTCATTGACCTTAGACCCACAAGAGTTGAGTGACGAAGACCTCATAGGTCCCTCTGCCTTGGACCTTGTTGCGAGAGGATTGGAAGCTCCTCCCCTTAACATTACACCATTTCAAGCTCATCATCCTTCCCTCTACAATGATCTAGAGTGGGAAGATGATGACCTCTTGGTTGACTAGTGTTAGGGGAGACCCTCTTCTTGATATTTAGTTTAGACATGTGTGTGTGTTGTCATGTGCTTCCACTGTGATCGAGCTATATGTGCCTGGATGACCCTTGACACCCCTATTGGTTCATGGATAAAGGCATGGTGTTTATGTCGTAAACCTTCCTCTATGTGTATCTTCATTCTTCCATGTTTGTGATTGACTTTCGATAAATTGGGAGTGATGCAAAGTGTTGGGGGCATTTAGGCTTCCCTTCCATGTTGACCCAATTTTTTATTTTTACTTTATCTTTCATGCATTCTTCCTGATCTGGTTGGGGATCAATGATATTTCGCCTCTCACCGTGGTTACCTACTACTTATTAATAAAAAATAATCTAACCCCGCGAAACCAGATCCCCCTGTGCCCTTTGTGTGTGATCTATTTTCTTTTACCTTTTTCTTTATCTTTCTCTCTTCTTTGCTTGAGTTGTCCCTTTCATGTGTGACAATGTTACATCTACATTGCATAATCCTTAGAAAATGCATTCATTTCCAAACAAATCTTTTCTCAAAGATCCTTCACACACTTCTTTGTTAGAATTGCATTCTCAGCTTGAAACCCTAAGGAAACATGTTTCCTTCATAATGGGTTCGTAAAGAAAGGACTTGGAAACCCTCCTCTAAAGTGGGAACGGTCTTGGTCTTCCCCTCACAGGGGCACACCTCCTTCCTTTCGAATCCTCGATGAAGTGAACACATTTCAAAAGGATTCCTTGATGATGAATCGATTCAAGAAATAAGATAGTTCTTTTGGATAGCATGTCCCTTAAGTGGACCTCGCCCTTTCACGTTGGGTTCCCAATGGATCCCTTCAAAAACTTTCAAAAAATTTCTATGGTGTCTAGCCCAGGGGCAACCTGACTAGACTGATTTCACATCCTTGCATCTAGCTCGGGGGCAGCCTCACTAGACCAGTTTTACTTCTTCGTGTCTAGTCCGGGGGCAACCCAACTAGGCCTACTTTGCATCCTTACATCTAGCTTGGGGGTAACCCGACTAGACTTCACTTTTCAAATAGTGCGTCCCTTGAGTGGACCCTCCTTCCTTTTGAAGGGTTCCGGATAGACGTCTTTAAAAGACTTACAACTTAGCGATGGTCTGCATGACTGTCCGTTCACTGGCCTATATGGCCACTTCCTGATGTGTTCTATCTGTGGGTAAACATGTCGCCCTCTTTGACTCTATAGAGTCCCCTTTACTTGATCTCCCTCATGTGAGAGTTCTTGGGGTATAACTTCCTTGCAGTTCCATGGGTCTATAAGGTTCTTTTCCTGGTTTCCTTCATGTGAGTGTTCTTGAAGGATACCTCCCTCACAGGACTATGAGCTTGTGAGGCACTTTCATTCTTCAACTTTATAGTTCCAAAGAACTATGAAATCCTTTCCTGCATTTCTGAGTTCGCTAGACCGTGCTCTACTTTCTCATCGGTACATGTATATATCTCTTACCTTATCACTTTTTACTACTCTAATTTACCGAAGCACTCATCGGCACTCATGCTCGCTAAAGTGGGGGGAAAATGTATAAGCGTGAATTTGCACCCCTAACGAAAATTCCCTTTTACCCCCTTACACTTTGGAAAACCTAAGGGAGAGGCTTAATTCCACTTAAGCCCGTTGTCCACATCACACTTGGTGCCCTGTTTGTGTGTTGGTGGAGGCATGTCTATTGGAGACGCTTGTGCGACACATAGACGTCCATGTGACATGCTTACATCCCTGGCATATTCCTGCGGCTAGAGTCTCTAGAGACATTACACTTTCAATTGGAAGTCGAAGAGTAATGCCTCCCTTCAGTTGGTCGACTCAAATATGGTCATTTTTCACCCTTTCCTTCATATTCTTGACCATTTCATCCATTGGGGGGTTCAACAAGAGTTTTGGGAGATCTTGAGTTCATCTCTACACATTTTCTCCACTCTTTCAAGAATCCACAAGCTTTGTAGCAGAACTTCACACTCCATTACAAAAATCTACCACTCCATCACTCTGATAGTGCAAGAACAAGACAAACACCATTGAAATAGTGGCTTGAGTTCCTCTCATTTTCTCCTCCACAAGCCTTGACAGTTTGGATGGAGGTGGTAAGTTCCTCTTATCTTCTGTATCATCTTTGGTTGAGTAAGCACGTATATTTTGTAGTGTCTTTTATTTATTTAGCTTGTATTCCCTTCTTTATCTGTATTCCTATTATTGCAAACTTGGCTATCCATGGAGGTGGAAACATCGAAATAGGGGTCTCACTAAGGTAGGCCCCAAAATTTCCCCCTTTTCCCCTAGGTGCAAGTGGAGAAATATTGAAGAAATATGGCGAGAGGATTGTTGTACAAAATTCTCTTCGTCACCCTTGCGGTAATATATTTCTTTTATCACATTCGTATTCATGTTCCCTTCTTAATCTCATTATGCTATTCAAGAAACCTCTAAACTAGGCTAGTAGTCCTTTCTTGAGGATTTAACCTTCTCTCTGGTTTTATGGCCATACAAACGCCAACGTGCTTGTGAGATGCCAGTGCACCATGCTATAGTCCCAGAACTGCACTTTTTTCCTTTGATAGAAAGCTACCTAAGACGTAGAGTTGACCTTAAAAAGTGACTCACCTAGTCTCCCTTCAGTTCTCGAGATTGCAGAGTGATCGAAGGACACATAGTCCTCATCATTCTCATCCCCCCTTTCCAAATCATCCTTGCAATTGAGGTAAGTTAGGGCAGCCTTTCCGCTCTTGGCCTTTTGTGACCTTTGACCTTGCAATGGTTGGTCCCCCTCTCTTACAGGAATAAACATCAATTTGTAAAAATATTACTAACTAAAAATATTAAATTATTAAAACACACATAAAAATAAATCACAAACTAGTTATATATATATATAGAGAGAGAGAGGATTTACACAATATATCAAAGATCACTAGTTCACATCATCTTCTAATCCTTAATAGTTAAGCTGCTATGGGTGATAGATAAAATTTTGGTTAAAAAGGATGATTTCAATGTCCCACATTGATGAAAAAGTGGGACACACTATTGTGGGATCACCCTCCAACAAATATTGAAGTTGGTACTTTGGGTAGAGATAGTTTGCTTGAGTTAAAAGATTGATTTAAACATGCATTTGATAACTCAAATGATGAAAGATGCAAATATAATAGGATGAATGATAAGAATGAATTTGGTAGGCCTATTATTGAAACACCTATGACTATAAGAAGTATAATTTTTTTCGTTGCTAGAAATATAAAATATGAATTTTCCTCATCCTTCACAAGCAATAATGTCAAGAGTGAATGTGGATCCTAATTCCTTCAATCCTCTCATGATATTTATATTGAACAAGATCCCCAGTTCTATGATGCCAATATATTCATATTTTCTAAAAATGGATGAAGAGAAAGGGAAATAGATGACATAGGATATACCTAATAGACCATCTTAGAAATAGGTAGAAGGAAATTTAAGCTTAGATAGAATTATATTAGGAACAATTGGCACAAAAATATTAGTTGTTAAATTAGAGTCAACCATTGCACCAATATCATCATTTTCATAATTCTCATGACCCCTATCAACAATATGCCCCTAATGTCCAAAATAAACATATTCCTAATCCACATGTAAATTAGTTGGGAGATAATTTGATAAATATGAGGCCTCGATTCAAGATACAGGTTGAGAGGTTTCCTCTAGTTAGGTAGCCTCTTGGGAGTAATAGGTATAGGCAATTAAACTTCTTTTGTATTCTTGGTTTTACCAATATAATTCTAAATGAGATCAAGGGAAATATATAAAACTTTTAATGTAATAATTATCTCATAGGAGAAAACCTCTGGCACTTTATCAATGTTACAAATCAATATAAGGTTAGAGACATGGATGTCATGATGAAAATATTCAAGTGAAATCTATAGAGGATGGTGCAAAAGAGTGGTATAGGAGTCTCTTTGTATAATAGTATTGACACTCAAGATTTCATGATAATTGGGGATAAAATAGATCCCAAAATTTTCATCCTTGAACTCACTTTCATCAAGAAGGGTGTAAATGCAATTGTGGTAGAATTTAATAGTAGGTTTATCATGATAATGAGGAAGGTTCAGTCGATCCTAAGGCCTAAGGACTTCATGTGTCTTGTCCTTTACTATGGTGTGTTTGATGCCAATATTGGGTATTTCCTTTGAGATAAAAATGCATAGAGTCTTAGGGAGACATATGTTATTTCCTCTAATGTTGGGAGTAATATGAGGTCATTTGAAAAGAAAATTAAAGAGAGTTGATTTCAAGATTTCGTATTGGAAAAAATGGTCCCAAAAATGCCACTTGGTACTAATTAAAAAATGAAACAATTGATGGGGTGCAATAAATGACTTTTCATACAAGGTAGCAACGAATGAGAAAAGGGATTCCACATTCAATTCTTATAAATTATTTCAATGAGGGTAAGGATTTGTATAATAAGACCTATAATTATGATTTCTGCAAAATACCACAACATGATATACCAAATTTTCTTCGGTAGAGGGATTTAAACCAAAAGATTAAGGTAACTCTAAATCCTTTGTGATGGCATAATGCACAATTTCAATACACACCTTCATGGTGTGATATTTTTTACCTCCTTAATTATAAGATAAATTTTGTAGTTCCCTTAGGTGGTGATAAGGATGAGGAACTCCCATACAAAGACAAACATGAAAAATACCATAATAAAGAGATTGGTCATATCGATGCATTTGGATATAAATCTATGGATGAATAAGATAAATGTTTTGATAAAGAGGATTCTAATCAAGTATTATAATATGATCAAGATGATGATCCAAGATAGTATTAGTTATAGTCTCATGAATTTAAGAATTTGAGGGAAATTATGAGGTAAGGGAAGTACACCTTCACATAAGGATTCTTTCAAGGATACATGCTCAAAATGGGTATCAAATAAGATGTTCAAACAAGTATTTTCAAGAGGTAACTTTAGTTTTGTAATATTAAAATAAAATAAATAAAATTTAGAAAATTAAAGTCATAAGGTAAGAGATGAAAATATGAGTACTAATCCTAGAAATGGATAATGAGGAAGAAAAAGGATCTAGCATAGTAGCAAATAACCAAAAAGAAATTTCTCCCAGAGGATAATAAAGGTTCAAAAATTTTAAGTGTGAATAATATTTCAAAAGGAATAGACCCAATTGATAGAGTACAAAAAAATCTATTTCAACCATTATGAGATGGAGTTGATAAAAAATGAAATATGAAGGAGCTAAGACATAAGGATATCATGTGTTGTGGACTAGTCATGCCTTATATTCCTAATTCTATTGATTCCATTGTTTTAGATAATCTGCCCATACCTAATTAAAATCCTATAGATATGGTGTAAGTGATGATATAAGTTAAAATATTAGTTCCAATAGGGGAACTCCTTAGAGTCCCTAAACCTAAGGAAAGAGTTTTATCTTACTTCATTGTTATAAAAGATATTGAATAGTCTATTGTTAGTGCCAATGATATTGAAAATTAGATAGATAAGGAAGATATAATTGATTCTAGATAGTGGATATCATGCTAGAAGATTTGTGGAGTTAAGGATGCAGTGGTGGTGCTATGCGAGAATGTTGTCAAGACCAACATAGGAACACACCATGATGGGTGTTGGAGATTTGGATTAGAAGTCAATTTTAAATTTTGGTATGTAGATGGAGGAGTTAGGATGGTGGATTTTTGGATGTGAGGACTCAAAATAGATGGTGAAGATGGAGGAACTTATTTTGGGATAAAGGGGCCTAAAATATATTTAGGAGATGGAGGACTTGAGCTAGTGGTTTTTGGGATATAGGAACCAAAAATGGATTTAGAGGATGGAGGAAGGAAAATCTTAGCTTCCAAATGAGAAGATTTAAATTCTAAGTTAAATTTTTTGTTTGATGCATTACTTATGTTTATTTTGGTATCCACATGGTTTTGGATTTTTATTTTACTTGATGGACCATTGTGGATTTGTAGATTTATTTTAATTTTGGATTAGATTTTCCTTTGATTTTGGTGATATTGTGACCTTGGATATGTGTGAATGCTTGAATTTATATGTTTTTTCTTTCACATCCATATTAATTCCATAGGTAATGGTATGGGTGCATGAGGATGGAGTATTAGGATAGCTCATGAAAGGGGTGAGGGAGGAACCATGTAAAAAGAGACTCAATGATGTGTGCTTTTCTTGATGTTGATTGGCGATGATGGAGGATGGAGTGATAGGATTAGGGGATTTTGAGATACATGGGATGTAGGTGATTAGAGTGATAAAGTAATACATGGTAATAGTTTTCTTAGGATATAAGGGTAAAAAAGGATTTAGTAGACAAAGGACTTTAAGGATAGTGGATTTTAGGATATAGGGACCTAAAATGAATTTAGAAGATGTGAATTATGGATGGTTGGAATGAGTGTGCTTAAAATTCTTAGATGAATTACCATCATCTTGGTGATGAGATTTGTAGCCAAGGACCTAATATTTTAGATTCTATTTAACTAAAATGGGTTTTAGGGTTCCTTGCTCATGAAGACCCACCCCTTTACCTTGATAATGCATGAGATAAAAATATGATCAACAATTGAATACTTATTTTAAACTAGATGTGGTTCCATTATGAGGTGGATAGGGGTGGTAGGATTATCAAATATTAAATAAAACTAGATCACATAAATATGGAGGAGTTAAGCTGGTCGGTTTGTGGTTCATGGATGGCTTTTTTAGGGGTGATTAGATCTTGAGATGGAAGTGAATCGTGTGGGGAATTAGGATAAATTATTTTTTATTGAATTGGAGGAGGACAAGTTGTTCTTGAGAATTCTTTAAAACAAGTGCATGACATAGTTGGGTTTATTTAGATGAGATGAGGGAAGGTTGGGATTTAGTAATGAGTTCACAAAGGGACTCTAAGAGTCATGCACATAGACAAAGGAAATATTTATGATGCTTATAGAATGTGGATTTAATGGATTTGAGAGATTTGGTAGATTTTGGACATGTGGGTGGCATACAATTAGTGATAGGTAAAGATGGCACAACTACATGTGTACATGGTGACTTAGGATTATTTACTAATAGTCCTTGGAAGAAGTCATAAAATAATTGGGATGAGATGGATAAATTTTTTGGCTGGGATACCTTGGATTGAAAAGGTTTTGTGGATGAAGGATTATAATAAGAGGTTGAGGCTATAATACATTTTTGGGTTGGTTATTGTGATTTAGGAGATGCAATCGAAATAGGGATGTGAGATATACATTGTAATTGAGGGAGGTTTTGGATGGAATATTGATAATAAATAGAAAACTAATTCGGGTGATAGGCTAGGGAATATTGGCTCCAATGCTTAGAAGGTACATAATAATGCAATCCTTATCCTAGCTTAAGATATAGTCTAGGATATCTTAGTTTTAGACTTGGGGATGATAGATGAGTGATGGAGGATGTTTTCTAAGAATGAGGGGATATCATCTTGGTCAATAAGAATCACATTTGTGTTGGTTGACAATATCAACATCATCATCTTCATCAAATAGAACATTGGTGGTTTAGCTAAGGGATTCCTCAAAGTAGTACAAAAGCATGATGTTGGAATAGATTGGAATGGAAGATTGGGATGTCCAATGGTTAGATGAAATGGGATTAGATAAGGAGGAAATGTATTAAAAAGGATTGGATAAGGTGGATTGGATCAATAACCAAGACCTTAACGTAATTTTATTTGATTGATTGAATTGGGTTAGACCTATATTTTAGAATAAATTCTTAATCTTTGATTGGGGATTTGGTTTGATGGATATTGTTAGAATGAGGGGAGGATGAATAATTAGAATTACCTATGATTTTATGATTTTCTTGATGTGGGTTTTGATTAAACCTAGGATTGTGATTATGATGAAGATTTAGTGATTAGATTGAAGGATGGTTAAAATACTAGATTAGAATACTTGAGATTTAGAATATGGATGAGGATTAGGTTTGACTAGGATCTAATTTATATGATTTAGGATGTATTAAGAAGATTATATTTGGATTAGAAGATTGATGAAGATTTGGACTAAAAAGGTGTTGAGACACATAGGTGTCAATCTATTTAGGTGCTAATTTGTGTAGGAACTAATTGGTAGAGAAATGACTTGGAATGGGAGGACCTAGAGGAAAATATGGTAGATTTTTTACTTTTAGATTGCAAGATGGAAGAATATTCAATTTTGGATGAAGGTTGGACTTGAGGTTGAAGGGTGGAAGAAGGTTTGCAAGTTTTGGAAGGATTGGAAGGGAGGTTTGGTTTTCTTCACTTGAAGGAGAAATTTAGAAAACACACTAAGAAATGAATTTGGATAAAAGAATGAAAGTGTAAAGGTTTTGACAAGAAAACACTAAGAATAATACCAACCTAGCTTTAGTAAAGATACCCGCCAATATACTATCTACCAAGTTGAGGATAGATAAAGATTGAAAATATCATGTACCAACTAACACCTCTTATTGTGGAGGCCTATTTACCTTACCCAAATTAAGAATTATCTCACCAACTCATAACTATGAAGTGAGTAGGTTCTCAGAGCTAGTAGCTTACTAATGTTCCACAAAAAATAATGACCAATGGTCTTAAACTAGGATCAAAATTGTTGAGAAGTGTGTCCTCTATACAACAAAAGAGTATGTGAGGTTTAAATAAATGAAATGGAAGAATGTTATTGATGGCTTGTTTTGAGAGGGTAACTTTCTCTCCTCTTGCACTCTACAAGGTATAAAACTATTACAAGCTTAGCCTAAAACAATAAATGTCCTTCGAATAGGGGAGTCTTTCAATTCTCTAAATTTTAATACCCTTCTTGAATACATTAATTAGGGTCATCAATATGATCAATGTATAAGATGATGCAAAATTCTAAAAGAAAAATTAGTTAAACCTATAATTTAATATGGTTAGAAAATGATAAAAAAATATGCAAGAATGATATACCCATGCATATAAGATAGAAAATTTTATAAGAAAGCTTGAAATAGTGAGTGAAAGATTATGAGTGTTGAGCTAAAGGGATATGCGATTGTAGGGAAAAGATGACTCAAGAGGTAGCATTGATGATGAATTATCTAGGCAATATAAGGAGAAATATTGATGCTAAAATAGAATGTAATGAAAGATGAAGAAAAGAGATATAAAAAAAAAAGTTTAAATTTGCAAGAAAATATTAGGAAAAGATGAAAATGAGAGGAAATATAAAACCCTTGCACATAAGATAGAAACTGATTGGAAGAAGATAAAAAAGTCTAATAAAAAGATGAGTGGTGATTGACCAAAATAGATAGAGTTCATGTTGTACATTCGTTACTTTATGATGGAGATGAGTTGATGCCTAGTGAAAGTGCCAAAACACAAACCAGTGGTGCCGACCTGTAATCTATAAAAAAACATGATAATTTTTTCAAACAATAGTTCAATTTGGGATACAAGGTTCCATTGGGCATGCCAAAATAAAGACATTAAAAAATGAGGGGAAAGACAAAGATTAAATGTAATAAAAATAACCTTTACCTTACTCTCCATGTCCACTCAAATTGAGCGTGAAGATAAGTGCATCCAATTTGAGAGATTTCATAAGAGCTCTCTCAATTCCTCTTGATGTGCTCTATATGGTGTGCATGAATGATACATAAATGTAGGTTGCTTGGATATCTAGTAGCATGACTTTGGAATGAAAGTTATTGATCAAAATGACTTAGATAAGATTTTATTTATAGGGTTGACCAATGACTTATATTTGATTTAAAAATTAAAGGCTAGGACTGATTAAAAGAGTAGGGTTAATGAGAGGATGTTGGGTGTAATTATTAGATTGATGCACTTGAAAAGAATGAGGATAAAAGAAAAATGGAAAGCTTCAATTAATTTAACCAAATTCAAGGATTGAAAATAGATCATGTCATATGTGTGAAAATGACATGTAAAGAAGAGTGAATACATGCGACTCCTCTCACATGAAAAAGAGAAACTTGACAAGTGGCCTCTCACAAATATGTGAAGATATAAAAAGATATGTTACTTCTCACACATTTGTGTGAGTTAGATCAGATAAACGGAGATTTAAGATTGTCTAAAGATAATAGATAGAAGATTTGACATATGTTTGTCAGTATCAATAGAAAACAAAACCAAGCGCCCACAGTTAATCGAATATGATCAGAATATTGGTCAAATTGCCAACCGTAAAAAACGACCACCCAGATTTAACTATAACGATAGGATTGAGGATATCAGTCAAAAAGCAAATGAGGTACCGATAATTCAAAAGATTTTTTTACAAGACGGTTAAAATGTGGAATTCTACAGATCTGAGGTAAAATGGGGGAAGCAGGGTCACGGATGGCCTATCTGAATTATAAGGGCACTTACAGACCAATGTCGAACTCATTCGCAGTCAATGTCTGTCCTACGATTACACGAAATGATTGCAGAGCTCGGACGATTACATGCACCATGAATCAGTGATGTATTACTTTTTTTTGTTTTGTCTACACAATTTCTCTAACCTTGTGAGAGAAAGGCCCGATAATAATTGAATATGACATGTAGCTGTTTTAGAAGCGACGTTTGTATCATCCCGGTTGCAGGAGCAAAAGACAGAAAATGGTCAAACTTGGGTACAAACTTTGAAGATTGCCCTAAAAAAAAAGAAGTCGGTAGTTTTTTTTTCTGTATTAATCAGCAAAAAGAAAGTGCCTCTGCAAGGTAGAATCATCATGAACCAAGACAATGAGGAAGTTTTCATTTCAGGGATTATTAAAGTAAGTTAGTCAGCTGATTTTCATTGTTCTCAAGGCTTTGAATGAGTGTAAGAGGGCTAGGTCTAAGAAGACAATTACAACTACTTTTTCAGCATCTATGGTTCGATGAAGAGTGCAAGATAAAAAAAAATAAAAATTGTGAGGGTGGAAGGACCACAAAAAACAAGAAAGATTACAAAAAGATGATACAAAACAAAAAAGAAAAATGTGAGCACAAGAAGGCTGGCACTGATTGCCCTTGGAAAAAACAACTCCAAGAAATTCTGGAAGGGCCTACAACAAAAAAAAAAACAAGTGGAAAACAATATCACAAGCTCTCAATGGTTGGAATATGCAAAGTTATTGTATAAGTAGGAACAAGATAAACATAGACCTCCAACAATCAAAGCTACCACTAAACTTTTCACCATCGAAGATATCAATCAAGGCATAAAAAGGTTGGTTGGGGGAAAAGCACAAGATATTAATGGGATGCAAGCAAAATTATTAAAATGGGGCATTGAGGTCCTTGCACCTTACATCAAGGGCATCTTCAACAGGGTTATTCAAGAGGGCTTTCGAGAAGGGAGGACAACTAGTATTATTATTCCCCTATACAAAAGTGCGGACACCAATAACCCATCGAACGACCACACTATTATGATTAATCCGCTTCTTGGAAAAAAAATTGGAAGCATGATTGAACGCATAGTTAGTAGTTTGGCTGAGAAAGAGGACATAAGAGCAGAGGGTTAGATTGGTTTTAGACCGAAACCTTCCACTATTGATCACGATATTACTCTCAGATTTTTGATTGAAAAAATATGGAACATTCCAGGGAAGGATTCATTTTGCTGCTTTGTAGACTTAAAAAAAAACCTTTGACATAGTGCCACGAGACAAGTTGTGGAATAGAATGGAGGAACTGGGAGTGCCAAAGGTGCTTAGAGAAGTTGTTCATAGGTTGTATGAGTAGGTCAGAGCTAAAATCAGAACCAATGGAGGTATGCCTGAGTGCTTTGGTAGCAACATTGGAGTCAAGCAAGGCTGCTTGCTTTCCCCAATGTTATTTGGGCTTTACAACAAGATGGAAGAGTGGATAGACAAAGTTGGTGGGGAAGGTATTTAGTTGGCTAATTCTGTAATAAAATTTCTCTTGTACATGTCGATGATCTCATTTTGATTGCTAAAACATCACATGAGCTAAGAAAAAATTTGAAAGCTGAATCCTTTCGTAAGGAAGTTGGGATGTAAGTGAATACTAGTAAAACTGAAATAATTATCTTCTCTGCGAAGGAAAAAACAACAAATTAGCTTTATCTTTGAAGGAAAAATGCTGGAAATTATGGATGAATACAAATACTTTGAGCTAGATTTTCACTACAAGCTCAGTTGGGAAACTTGTAGAGAAAAAAGAATCCAAGGGGTTTGGAAAATACTTTACTCTCTGTAGAATAGGTGTAGAAATGCTGAATTATGGGATTGGAAAACCAAGAGAATGTTGTTTGGCTTACTTGTGACCCTAGTGGTTCTATATGGGTGTGAAATTTGGGATAGCAACATGTCAGATAAAAAATGGAGGCAAGTGGAAAGAATTCAAAAACATCTAATTGTTAGTAGCCTTAAACTCAAAACTGCAATTCCTTATGAGATTTTATTGGTGGAGATAGGCACCTTCTCATTGGAAGCTTCAATGATGATTCAGTTACTAAGTTACCTACAAAAGGTCCAAAATATGGAGAACCATCATTGGCCTAAGCTAATTGTAGAAGAGGAGTTGGATAGAAGAAACAATACATGGATGAAAAAAAATAAAAAATGGATGAAAAAGTGGGGTGTGAATATGCATGATTGTCCAAGTATGATGTAGACCCAGGAGGCTCAATTATGCTGATTAGGCCTATTTTACAAAGCAACATTCCTTTAAACCTATCACAGGACCATGAAACCTTGGGGCAGCAATTCATATGCCTTCAAACCTCCAAAATCACAAAAATATTCCATTTATATGGACAAACACATGTCAAACTTGAAAAACCTTGTTTTAGGCACAATTCATGAGGGTTTATTGAAAATGACACTTACAAAGCCTCCCAGACCATGCCATCCACTCAGACACTCATATTTTATCCCCAATATGCTCAAAAGTTCATAAAATAGCCATCCCTAACTTCCCATTGTCCAATTCAAGACTATACCCATCAAACCATGCACCTTTCCAATGGAATCCACCCCAAAGGCTCTCACAAAGTTATGAAAATCACTTAGCCTACAAAAAAAAAAGTATTAACATGTTTATTATGCCTATCTAAGCCTATCCACTGAGTTACAGGTCTTCACAGTGGGTGGAAGGCGTAGAATGGCATTTTGACTCCTCTCACAACCCCCAAAACAGTGTAAATAGGCAGTTTCAGAAAAATAATGATTTCTCCCTCAATATGAACGTTAAAATCCTCAAATCAAATGCATTTGAAAGTTACCTAATATTTATACACATTCCAAGTGATTTTTAGAGCCAAAAGATACTGTACGGATTCATACCAAGTAGGTTGTACAATGCACGGGATCAACAATTTCTTAATGGAAAACACAAAAAGCCAGCAAACTTCTTATTAGAAACTCATTCCAAACTTCTTCAACAGCCTCCCTTCGAGATATTCCCCCAATATATCATGTTTCCATCTTCAAATAACCCCTTGAACCAACCAACTACCATAACCACCCTTTGTTAGAGTCTAAGATGATAATTTTTTGCCAATTTTGCTCTTAATCACTATCCCATTACAACTTGATCAACTTGATTTTGCAAATACCACCTAACTGACCTATGAAGCCCTCCAATACATTTGAAATGGTCATTGAGACCTTATTTAACATGGAATAAGACCCTACTGCCCATATCCCTTAAAACTCATGATTTCACATGGCTTTTGCATTATGAATCAAACTGACAAATTCAACTAAATGATTCAAAACCTTTTCAAATTACATTATGACTATTCCTTTAGACCTTATTAAGAATAAATGAACACAAGACACACCTAGGTATCAACTTAGACTTCACAAGGTGTAGGTGCTCTTGCACCAAAGTACAAATGGAGAAATAAAAAAATATGTGATGCAAAAATTCAAAGATGCTATATGGACAAAGCAATCAAGGCGAAAAAAAGATTACTTGATCAAAGAATTTAATCCCAAGGGGGACCATGAAGAAAAGGCTTATATAAGAGAAAATATTAAATGGAGATTAAAGATATTGATAGCTCGACTTCGTACTAGCTCACATCGTCTTAGATGTGAGACGGGTAGATGGATGGTTCCTAAAGAAGAGTGGGAAAAAATAATATGTCGATTTTGCGACATGGGATTAGTGGAGATAGAATGACACTTTGTTATGGAGTGCTCAACGTATAAGGATATCCAGGCCAGTTATGTAGACACCTTACAAGTTGATAACTTAAATACCTTGTTTGAGGAGGAAAGATTGGTCAAATAAGAAAACTACATCATCAAAAATCACTATCGTAGGGTTGACCTTGAACAAAGATCCCAAACTGTTAAGGGTCTTTTCTTTTTGTTGGTGGCCTTGTGTTGTTCCTAGGTCCCATAGGCTGTTGTGACCTTTTGGACCTTATTAAAATATTTCATTTCATTTCATAGAGAAAGCCATTGTTGGCATAGCTGTCCTTTTGCGAGTAAATGATTTCAGCTTCAAATTTTAATTTATCATTTTCAAAATTATTATGAAATTTTTGATGAAGAAGTGCCTAGATTATTCTTTATAAAGTAATATTATATGTATTTATAAAAAAAATGGGTGGGTCTAAAATCACATTCTTAGAGTCTATATGGGGTTAACATTCCAAGTGTAAAACATAGAAACACATGCAATGCCATTAGGTACTAAATGCAATAATAAAGGGGAGGAGGAGGATCTCAGTCATCTAGTTTTTTCCATAAATGAATAGGGTCCGAAGTATCCATAAGAATGCCCCACCCATCATCATCTTTTTTTTTTCTTTTTTTTTTTCCGTCTTTAATAGCATGGGCTACCAAAATAGCAAAAGCTAGCCTAGGAAACTTGTTGGAATCAAACTAGCTAGAAGAACCACTAGTAGACCATACAAAGGTTCCTCTTGTAGGTGGTGGGGAGGTGGAGCATTGACAACAAGGCCATGACCAATCCCATTTACTATGGTCCCTTCTTGTAGTTGGGGGAGAAGCCTAGAACCAAGCCTCCCATGTACCTTGAGTAGAAAGAATTCTTCTATGATGTCGCTAAGAGGAGGTATGTGGCCCCTGAAGGAGAAGGGAGATGGAGAAACTCTAGTCATCACACAAGGGAATTTCCCTAGTGGTCAATGACTATCTATAAGTGGACTACCTCAAGTGCAACTTTGTTAGCTTTCACTTGAATTAGCATTAAGGCATTAGAATATATCATAGCATTAGAAAAAAACAAAATATGTTGATCAACCAAACAATTGGAAAATATAGTTGAATGTATATAAAGTTCCATACACTCAAGAGAATCTCGACCTTGATAGAATGCCATATCTTATTGAATTTGTGAGGGATGTGACACCAATCCATTAATAGAACCATGCGTCATGAAAAAGAATTTGGTTTGAAAGGCTTGAGAAATCATGGATCTAGGTCTAAAAATTATAGGATTCAAGATAGAACCAAAATATATGCTTAAAAGAATATGACTACCCACAAAGGGTTATAAAATCCCAAGTGGGATAACCTAGAGCCCACAAGAAGGCCTTGGAAAATAATATGCCAAGTACAATGAGCCAATTTGGGTTCTAGAACAACCGACTAGATGGTATGAAATCCATGTTGCCAAACCATGACAAGTGATTATAAACACCATCATTGATATATTGTAGGAACCATTGGAAAGTGGGGAGAGAGCCAAAAATATTCACATCATGGTTAATAATTGTGGAAGCAGTGTTTAAACCCCATTTCCAGTCTTTCCATCAAGGGTTATAAGAATTGATACCAATTTTTTGAACCATATAATCCAAAATTTCCCCCATGGTTGTATCAAAAGTTTCACATGATCAAAGAGGTGAAACTTGTCTTTAGCTTCATTCCATGTCAACGGACTTATTGAGGCTATGAAGAAGATTTATCATGGGGTTTGAATTCCTTTCATGTGAAATCTCAAGACATGCAACCAAGACAACTTGCCTATGGGTGATCTTAATTTTACAAAATGGGGACACTAGATATTCCACTAGTCAATAGAAATTCCATCACGAAATGTAAAACCATTCTATAAAATCTAGGGGTTCATGGCTTCCCAAGCCATCTAAATATTATTTATCACAAAATTATCTTAAAGCTAAACCATGTTCATCATGGTGCGAAAAAATTTAGCATACTAGATCAGAATACCCCTCTCTTTCACGAGGAAATTTTATGTTTACTATTATTAACTTTTGAATATATAATTTTTAGGTAAAGTTGTTTGGCTAGAGTATAAGATTTGATCACATGGTGTATTTTTGGGGTTCATATTCTTCACTCTTTATTACATCAAAGCTCACATGTTGTTTTTATTGATCCTTATCCCTCACAATTAACTTTAGTTTTGTTAATTATAATTCAATCTTATGTTCACAAATTCAAAAAATTAAATTTCATTGTTTGTCTACATTTAGTGCCTATGTTATCTTGCAATTGGAAATTAACACTAGGTTGAGATTATTTTGGGTATTCTTGTTTCATTAATCTTTGTTGAGTTAAGGTACTCTTCTAGTATGTTTCAAAAAATACAAAATAGGGTTTGAAATTATAGACAAAAAGCATGCAAATAATTTATCCCTCCAAGTAGTTAGCATTTTCTTTATTCCTATAAATTAGATCATTCCAAAGATATGTTCCCCCATCTATGAAGCCAAAAATTTCCTTGTTTCTTTTGAACTCAACTATTTCAAAGGTATACCCTACACATTATATATGTATCCTACAAATCATGTAGAGGAATATAATCTAAAAGAGTCCAATGTTGTAATTGTCAGTGCCCTTGTAGACATGTATGAAAAATATTGAACTATAAGCAAGGCATCAAACTATTTGACAATAGGCAATAAACCATAATAAAGGCACCACGAAAAAATATCACATTGAAACCAATTCATTGTACATCACCTTACCTTGACTCCACTACAGTGTAATGAAAGAAACAAGTAAACAAAGTGTAGACACCTCGAAATCGACCTCTTAGCGCATATTTTTTTAGACTATGGGAATCAAGTAGCCCCCTATACACTACAATGCTCTTGGTAAAACGTTTCACATGATCGATGATGCTATCATGACGTATCCTCTAATACCATGGGGACAAGGTGAGACTAGACCTCATGACCTCTTCCCTGCAACATGATGCTTTAGCTAATCAAGCCAAACCCCCACCCCACCTCTTACCACACAATTAATTGAATAAACACTTAACTAATTATTTCTCAAAATTCACCACCTCCTAATTTCCTAAAATTAATTAAATAATTTATTATTTAACTCATTATCATCAATTCCCATAATTAATTAAATTAAATTAAATTAAATTAATTGTATTTTCTTCTTCTTCTAAAGGTTGATTAATTTAACTAAATCAACTATAGCCCCCACTCATTAATTCTTCTAAACCTGATTAATTAATTAATCCACACTTGAATCATCATTAATATTTTTTAATTAAAAAATAGGACAAATCCCCGAATTTCCCATCATGTGATAAGTGTCTCTAACCCTCTTCAATGCTCACACATTTGAGAGCATGCGTGGGTGACTATCACCCTCCACCTCATCCATTCACGAATCCTTCCATTGATTTCTCACACATTTGTGAGATTCTCCCACACGTGTAACCACCCTACACTTTCCTCTTTCTCCCACATGTCACTCTCCTAGATTTTGTTCTCATCTTACACTTTCCAATTTTTCTCCACTTGTCAACTTCATGAGCCTCTCAATGTGTGAGAACACCTAGCCCTATTCCTAGTGCCATATGCCATTTTCTTGAGCTCCCCTCTTGTGACACTTTTTACAATCTCATAAGCTTCCATCCTCTCATACAATCTCAACCCTTCATTTTTTCCATTAGGAAACTATAAATTTAACCCTTTCCCTTCATATTTAATTAATCCATTTGAGATAAATCTATGCTGCTAATTTTCCTATGAAATCTTACCAATCCTATCAAGGTTAATTGTTGGTTTGAGGAGAAGTCCACATTCATATTGAAGGGAATATCAAATAGAAAATTGTGTTTCTATCTCAAGCCTAATCAGATGAGAAAGTTGGGAAAAGTTATAATTTTTTATTTTATTTCTTTTTCCTTTTATTATTCTTTTCCCATTCTCTTCATTTTGGCATACTTGATGGGACCCAGGGCCCTAATTTCTAGCAATTTATCTTGAGTTTTCACATTTTTTAGTTGGAAGTATGGAAATGATGTTTTTTCTTTGTGATTCAATACTTCTTCTTCTTCGAGAATTACACCTGTCATAAACATTAGCACTTGCACTTTTTGTGCTTTTGCACTAATTTCAGTTCTTTTTTTATGTGTTTTTTGTAGATTATTTCTAAATGGTTATACAAGTAAATGTAAGTTTTTATTTGTTTCCTATATGCGTTTTATCTATTTCACTATCTATAACATTTATTAACTCTCTATTTTGAGAGAAGACTAACTATTTCTTATAGGTTTTGGTCCATTTAGCTTTATTTGGCACTTTCGTCCTATAGATCTATGCTTGCTCTATTTAGTTCTCCCACCACCATAATTGGTTCTTTCACTTTATTTTTTAGTTTTCGTCATTTTTTTGTGTTGTATCATTCTAATTTTATTTATTAATTTTATCTAGCTAGTTTTATATTGAATATAAATATCTCACCATTTTACTTTCATGTTTTTGTATGTTTTGTAGAAAATATTTAATATTTTTTTCTATGTGTAGATCAATGTATGTGATCTATCTTTCAGATCTTGTGTTACAGTTCGACTCTTATGATCTATTGATAAAATCTTCTACAATAAGTAAACACAGGTCTCTTAGTGCTTTCAATATGTATTTTAGCACTTGTGCTCTATGCTTCAGTGCTTTTGCTATTTTCTTCTTGTGATTTTTTAATTTCACTTTTTATTAACCTTCTATCTAATTTATGTTGTCTAACCAAGCGATGAAACTATTTTCTTCTTTCCAAATCCAAAAAATAAAACTATGAACATATCTCTTGCAAGTTCACATTTCATAGCATTTCATTTTCCACTAGTTTAGGAAGTAAATTAGTTAGTGGGATTATTAATCCTATTTGATGTTTCCTAGGAGCTTGTGTAGATGTACACTCTACCCTTGCATCTAGTGTAATATTAGGGATCAAAAGTCTCACAATCTCCTTTATTGTTTTAGATTAAATCCCAATTAGTGTTAATCATGTGTATGCACTTCATGCAATATTGGGTGATAAATAACACTTAACATTCCCTTTCCTACATTAAGAGGCCTACTTTGGGATTTAATCACCCCAAGAACAAACTCAACCATTCTTTGGATGAGTTATATAAAGGTATGAGAACAAAATTTGTTCCTCAATCTAGTCACATCATGTTTGGTGAATCCTTAGGGTCCCTAGTGATTTAGAACACAAGGTGAAGGGATAGTCTAAGCATTTTTCTCCTCACCCATGCTTGTAGATGGGTGAGTGTTCATGTATTTACCCTAAATATCTTGTAAATAAAATGCTAAGACCCTTTTTCTAATTTTCTAATATGGTGCAAGGGACACATATCTTCCCCTAAAGTTGTCACAATGTAATTTCATTTTGTGAGATAGAGCTAACCAAGGTAAAACCTCTGGTAACCTTTGGTAAGGGATATAATTTGTACACAACTATCCTTACTAACCATTCATAGGAAGATAGTATTAGGAGATTGATTTCTACTATAGATAACCACTAGGAAATATAACCTCTTGAATAATTTTAGGGAATGTGTTCATGTGCTTGGCTTGTCTTCATGTGTTAATCTAGTAAAATCCACTCAAACTTCAACCATAAAAATCCAAGTGGGCCATTTTATTCATTTTTGTGTGTAACTCTCTTTCCAAATAACCAAGCTAGTCATACTTAGTAGTTTAACACTTTCTCCCTATAAATCAACAACTATTCTATTTTGATTCTTTTTATATCTTCTTAAATGCTTGAATTGTGTTCTTGAAATATTGAAATATGTTGATGGAAAATTCAGAACAGATGACCATAAGAAACCTTGGATATCAATTAAACCACCCCAAAATTCAAATAATTTCCACTTCTCCAAACCATAACATAGCTAACCTTACCACCTCAACTAATCATAGAACCTTCTAAACATATCCATATCCATCTCTGATTTTTCACCATACTTGCTTGATTTGGACCTGATTATACATTTAACAACCATTTTTCTTCCATTTTGGGCTTAGGATAATTCTTCAATTTTTTATCCACTCTTAATGATTCAAATTACACCTCCATCTTTAGTCACTTACAAACAAAAATCAAATTCAAGTCTAAGAGTCAAATCTAGATCTTTAGTCTATCATCTCTTCCTTGTATATTTCTTGAGAACTTTTCTATTTGAAGTAGTATTTCAAGTTAGCCATTATCAAATTTGGATAAATTATCTTATGAACCTTGGAAAATTGTAAATGGAATCCAAAATCCCCATCAAAGTCTACTTAGGAATTTTTATATCCTAAGTAAGAAAGAAAAAAATCCTTTATCATCCATAATTAAAATCTATATTTACTTGAAATGACTTTGATTTCCATCCAACATCATCCATTCAGTCTTCCATAACATATTAACTTTTCAAATTTGGTCTAAAATTCTAATAAAAACCATCATCCCAAACATACCTACAACCATCCTTTGAACACAAATACCTAAAGTCAAACCATCACTTATAATCCTAAAACCTTAGACACATTCATACCCACATCTTAATCAAAAATATTTAAATCCAAACCATCACTTATTAGTTGAAACAAAAACACTTAAAAGCTTATGAAAAACCACATCATTCATTAGACACAAAAAATTAAGTCTAAACCATCCCTCATTTCAACATCCTAAATTTAAACCTCCAAACACAAACAAATAAACTTCCATTCTCTTCATTTAACACATAAAAACAAACCCAACTAGGTCCATCTTTTTATGCCACTTATAAGGTCGAAAACCAAGAAACTAATGGATTCAAAATTTAAAACACAAAATGCCTAATAGTATTTTCAACACAACAATGCAAGGCAAAACAAAAAATCAACCCACATCCCCTGAACCATAGAACATAGATCAAAATATTATAGTGTAGCCCAAATATTCACCAAGGTTAAAATATTTTTCCCAAAATTTAGGAACTATGCATTTAATTGAAAGAGTTATTAAATTAAATAAGGATCATTTATTGTTGCAAGTGATCCAAATTGGCGTAAAAGTTCTGCCAGATTTTGGCATATCATGACTTAGAAGAGAAGACCCTTGATGCAAAAGAAACACAACATCGACTAAACCATTAGAAAATTTATCGGGAACACAACCCTTTCAACTATCCAACAACCCCAATATTTCACATGCACACAAATATTTTTACAATCCCTTCCACTATTTCACCCCACCTCACAACAAATCCTACCTAACCATTCACGCAACTTAGGATCACAATACCTACAAGTGTATTTCACACTAGTACACATAATTCCACACCGCAACCACCTCTAAATCAATCAAAATAATTTCATCCAACAATATTAACTACCTCAAACCTCCCTTCCACCCTCTAAAATTTCATAGACACCCCTTCTTCAATACATAAATTACCTCACACATACATCTAACCCAACCTCATATCAATATATTAACAATAAATATTCACACCAAAACATACTTTAAAATCATATCCAACCTACATCCCTACTTACCATTACCAATTAACCCCAACCCTTAATCAACAATACATTTAATCATATAACTCTACATATTCATTTCCATCATACAACCACACAACATACACAGTATACAATCCTAGCCCCATCAAATCTATTACACAAGAATTACAAGATAGAAAAATTATCCAAGGAAATTAAATAGGACATCAAAAGAAACCTTACACATTTAATTACATATTTCCTTATCCCTTTGATAGTTCCATCACTATGGTTCCCATCCCATAAAATTTTGAAGTGTCTAAGTTTGGAAACCACAAGGTATGGGATATCCTAGATAACACATCAAGGATTTTTTTTATATAGCATGTTAATATATCTCTTATTGTGACATATATTTCTATGTCACCAAAAAGTGTAGCCTTTGACATTTTTCACTCATTTGGACCCTTGCCTATAGATTTTAGACCTTTTTCAGCCTATTTTTACCCCTTTCCAAGCCTTGTGCCAAGGTGTTGTAAGGTGTTGTAATAAATATTCACACTTTCCTAGGCTTGCCATCACTCAATCAGCCCTTTATTATGCTATAATGATCCCTTAATGTGCATACATGCCTTATTTTAGTGTGTTTTGTGAAACAATCCCGAATAATAATAATAATCACGCTTTAATCCACAACAACCAATCACAAATTCCTAGGTGGACTAGGTCAACACTTGGGTGACCTAGTCCAATGTGACATAAAATTCAAAATTAACTTAATATTCTTTCAAGATTTTGTATCCTAAACCGTAAGGTCGACCTGTATGGTGTTATTTTGAGGAAATTAGGGCACAACTTCTATAAATAAGCGTTTTTCCCCTCATTTTTCACTTCTTCCATCTCATTTTTCCTCCTCACTCAATCTTCTCAAGAACTCATCCACTATTCTTCTCAAGAAAGCTAGGGTTTCTACATTCTATGTCACCAAGGCATCATTGCTGAAGCACTCAAGGGTTGAATCCTCCATTGTTGCAACTCAAGATCAATCATCAAGATAAGGTAAAATTCATCACTCCTTTGTTCCATGCTTCATTAAATCATGTCTCTATTTTGGTTTGATTACTCAAAAGGGGTTTGACTAAGGCAAAACCTAATCCCTAACAATCAACAAGTTTTCCCTCTTTGTGTGATTTGCAGGTCTTGTGTGCAGATTTGGCAAATATCCAAGGTGGAAGAGTCTTCACCAACTTTTCCAAGCTCTTCAAGGTTGGAGAAACCCTAGTTGAAGCTTGGAGGACACTCATAGACCAGATTCTTCACTTTTGGGACCAGATACCTAGACGAGCATAAAGTGCAGACCGTGGGCTTCCATTTCCACTCTCTAATTTCTAGAAATTCAGAAGAGGACTAAGTTGCCAAAAATGGTGACCTAGTCACACTGAACCTATTTTCAGATATTTTTAGAGATTTGGATACCCTTTTAGCTAAAACGGACTCTAATGCAATTTTCCAAATTCGGGACTATGTCACCCAGAATGGCATAAGTGTCCCAACAGGATTAAATTTTAGCATCAACAACATTTCCAACCTCCAATCTAGTCTAAAACTCATTTCTAGGTGCACCCCTTTAGATTCATTCATTTCTATAATAAGTTTGTTTATGTTTCTTAGGTTATTTGCATATCATTATGTGTTTTCCAGCATAGTTGCATTTCCTAGGGTTTAAATTAGTATTTAGTTTCTATTTTCCATTCCCAACACTTAGACGCATTCCCCACACTTCATTTATTCAAACCCCCTAACCTTTGAATGAACTCACCAAGAACACCTTATTGCGAAAAAAGAGCTCATTTCCTAACCTAGCTTCTAGGTGAAAAACTCTAAGAGCTCATTGGGGAATCCTCTTTCTCTAAATGCATTATTTTTGGTGGGTTATTTTGGTGAAACTAAATTTCCTACACCCTCTTGTCTGATATAGAGTCCATCATTCTCCTATGTTTTCCATGCATTGCATTTTGCATTGTTTAAATTGCATCCTAGGGTTTCAAAATTTGCATTAGTGAAAAGTGCATATATAGATTGCATTTTTGCATCTTAAAGCATTAAACATTTATGAAATTTTGCATTTTTAGCTTAGATCTACATTACACAACACATAAACCACCAGAATCCATCAAAATTTTGTGCAAAATTTCAAAAATATCAACAGGAGGACTAAGTCACCACCCTCGGCAAGGGTGGCGGCCTAGTCCCTTCAAGCTTTTAAAATTGACTTTTACAGAGCTGAAAACCCTATTTTTAGGCTTCTATTTTGTGCCATTACCTATCTATATCAATTGGTTTTGTTTCTGTTACATGTATTTTATTAGAACTAGCTTAGTTTCAATCTTGCATTTACTACATTTATTTTTCAGATTATTGCATAGTGTAATTAAAAAAATTGCATTTCAACATTTTAGTTTAAATCATTGCATTCTCTTTCCTCTTTCCTCTTACAATGTTTTCTTTTAAAAGATGTGGCTTTGATTTGGCTTCACATGGATTGCATAAATCCAACATCCCTTCTTATGAGTTCAATGTATATTACAAAAACAAATTCATTAAAGAACATGTTAATAACCAAAACATTAACACAATTCTTAACATTACATTACCCCTCAATTAGTATCTGTGTGTTGACAATCATAAAAATCATACTTGTGCTTCTTCCTATACCTCTCCTATTAGTGACGAAGGTATTTTGGTGCAAGAAGATATAAGCATTGAGGGTATTGATTATCCCTCTCCTCATCCCCCTTTACAAAACATTAAACAAAAAACATTTCTTGATATCACCTTACCTACCCTCCCTAACCATGAACATCAAACTTGTTCTCCTAATATATACCTCCTTGATGCCAAGAGGATAGGTTGGTATTATAAGATACATCTATTACAAGTCATGAGACTCTTGACCCTCCCTTTCCTAATGCTCCTACCCTGTGGGATAATCTATTTGATAACCATGGTGGTCCTTCTCTTGATGCTTCCCCTCCTTGTGATGAAGCTAGTGGTGATCATATTCCAAGATCGCTTACTAGGGTAGGTGGTATGGAATAAGTGAATGCGTCCTTTGAAAGTCAAATATATCCCTCTCCTCATCATCACACCAATCCTAATCCCATCATTGATCATTCCCTTACATGTGACGAAGTCATTTAGAAGACACAATCCTTGAATGTCAAGAACATGTGGCTTGTAGTTCTTCTAAAATCTCTCCTCCTAGGGAGGATATCATGATGCAAAACAAGGATAATGATGACAATAATAATATTATTCCTTTAAAAGAATATTTGGAGCCTATGTTAGACTCTCCTTCCCTAAGGGATGTTAATATTATTCAACCTCAACTTATCCTTTATCCTCCTTCACATAAATCTAAACCTGAATTCATTCTCTACCCACCTCAACATAATGTGTTGCAACAATTGAGTCATCCTACCATTGCTCATACACATTACACAATAAATAATCTACACCAACAACAACAACCAACCTCCACACCCTTACCTTCATCCCCTCCCATCTTACCTACTACCCCTCGCTTAAATTCAATCCTCAGGGAGTATGACCTTGTTGACCAGCTAAGGAATACTCTTGCTAAAATATCTTTATGGGACCTTATTCTAGACTCCCCTCACTATCACAACATGATGCATAATTCCCTACAATAAGTTCCTATCCCTTCTAATATGCAAAAAAATGACATAGCAGCTATTATTCACAAAATTAATGTTGATATTGTTTTTCACCAAAGTGAGCTCCCTCCTTTGGATGTACAAAAACAAAATGAAGCTTTCGTAATAATCTCTCAATACAAAACAAAAGGGATCAAGTGAAATATTGTAGATATCGGCTCTACTCTTAATGTGTGTAGTGTGCGCCTTTTGGATAGGCTTGGAATCGATAGATCCCACATCAAACCCAATTCTCTATCTATCCGAGGATTTGACAATGTCACTAAGCAACTGCTGGGTGTGATCACTATACCTCTTATAGTTGGAATGGTCACATTGGACACTAAAATCCATGTTATGCCTCATGAACTTTCATAGAATCTTCTCTTAGGCAAGTCGTGGATTCATCCAATGAATGGAGTTCCTTCCACTCTTCATCATAGGATGAAGTACATCTATAAAAACAAAATGTACACACTTGATGCCGATCCCGAATCTAATAGTTGCTTAAACATTTAAACATACAAAGAGAATCATTTCAACACATTAACACCAACTACCCAAGTGGAACCCATACAAGAAGCATATCTAGACGATGATTGGGGTTCCTTAGACTTCACACCTCCCTTAATTGGAAAATCCAAGATCATAAACAATGACTCTGACAAGGGAACTGCAGTCTTGTCTACATAAGACTTGGAAAATTCTTCTAAATCATCCACCTCATCTATTTTAGACAACGAATCCAACAACGAACCCTCACCCGATCCAAAAGTGCTGAAAAACCTCTATGGAAAAGGTTATGAGCTCATCAAAAAACTTGGCTATAGTGCTAAAGGATGTGGCTCTAATGAAAAATCTATTCACAACCCTATTGAGTCTCTCACAAGTTATCTACCCTCTACCCTTAAACCATCAACCCTCAACCCTCAACCCTCAACCAATCATGGTCTTGATTATTGTACTTTCATCGAAATCATCAAACCTTCCCCTCACACCAACACCATTCCAAATCATCCTTCTAACCCAACCTTAGAAAGTGATCCTTTGAAACCAACAAAGGACTCTTTACTCAAAGCCAATGTCATCTCACAAAACACTCATGATTTAGATTTTACACACTCCTCTAAAGCAGTGTACATAATCTCATAATCTACAACACCTTGCGTAAGTATCACCTCCTCTACTAAGAAAGACCCTTCTTTGTTACACACCAAAGGAACACCTTCTCCCCTTGATCAAGAGAGCATTTTGTTGAGACTCCTCCAAGATCACTTGATCTCCCTTCCTCCATGAACTCGAAATAAATTTTGCAACATACATTCCTTTTGTGCCTACCATTGAGTTCATGGTCATCACACTAATGAATGTAAGGACTTGAAGAGTAAAATTCAACATCTTAAGTATTTTGGTACTCTCCCTTATGTGGGAGCACCTAATTTATCTAATTGATACCAATTTTCACTCAACCTTGCATTTCATCAATCCTTTTGGCTCACTCTTGTCCTACACTAAGTGGGGGAAAGGGGTTCGTTAGCCTTTTTCCCTTGTATGTCCCTTCTCATTGTCTCTTTTGGCTAGTCATTAACCTTTCATGAAAATATAAAGAGCAAGCTTGGGATGTGGACGACATGTCTTAAGTTTACTCGCATGTGACATACTACCCCTTCTCATGATGCAACTTATCAGAAACATATGACTTGGCATAGGGCTTTCCGAACAAGCTCTCATGTCTTCTTCCTCTTATTCTACTTTAAATCACTTGCTAATAGTAATGGTGTTATAAATCACTTTAAAGTGGGGGCATATATCGAAAATCACATTTCATTATGCAATTTTCCTTTTCTTGTAATTCCCTCTCTTGGAAAAATTAGGTGCAATGTTGCACAAGATGAGACATCTGCATTTCTCCTCTCTTACAAACAAGATGAGACCATTTGCACTTTTCCTCTCTTTGTGACATTACACATAATGTTCATTAAGATGAGACATTGCACGAACAAAGAAAAATATCTATGAACAAAATCTTTTCAAATATCATTCTCTTTTGTGGTGCCTTATCAAAGTTATTAAGAGGTATAACTTTGGTATGGTTTGAGCGGGAAGCCCAACTAGCGGCACGACTTTCCCCATAGCCACTCGTGTTTTTCACCTTTTGGACTATCTCACTTGGCGGACAACAAAAAGTCCCATCACCCCAGAGTGAGTACACATCCTCTTTTTGGAAAAACAACTTAGTTCTGATCCACAACTAGCTGGACAAATGATCGAAGCTTGATCCAACCTTTTCACCTTTCTCTTCATTATAATTCTTGTCATTGCATGATTGTGCATCTCATTTTGCTAAAAATAATTCACCCTTGAATGTGTCCTTTGTTATTGATTTCTTTTTGACTTAGAATCTCAAATGCCTTGACCACCTCCTTCTTCTTTGTCATTCTTCGTCATCTCAGCTTGGTTGTACTTTAGTGTGAGTTTGAAGCAAATTCATCCTCTCACCAAAGTGGGGGCTAAATGTGTCACCAAAAAGTGTAGCCTTTGACACTTTTCACTCATTTAGACCCTTGCCTATGGATTTTGGACCTTTTTCAGCCTCTTTTTACCCCTTTCCAAGCCTTGTTCCAAGGTGTTGTAATACATTTTCACACTTTCCTAGGCTTGTCATCACTCAATCAACCCTTTATTATGCTATAATGACCCCTTAATATGCATACATGCCTTATTTTAGTGTGTTTTGTGAGACAATCCTGACAAACAATAATAATCACACTTTAATACTTGAAAACGAATAAAAAATGCCTAGGTGGACTAGGTTGGCACCTTGGGCGACCTAGTCCCATGTGGCATAAAAGTCAAATTTAATTTAATATTCTTTTAGGATTTTTTCTCCTAAACCCTAAAGTTGGCCTATATGGTGTTATTTTGGGGAAATTAGGGCACAAATTCTATAAATAAGGGTTTTTCCCCTCATTTTTCACTTCTTCCATCTCATTTCTCCTCATGAATGAATCTTCTCAAGTAGTCATCCACTATTCATCTCAAGCTTGCAGCTAGGGTTTATACATTCTAAGTCACCAAGACATCATTGCTGAAGCACTCAAGGGTTGAATCCTCCATTGCTGCAACTCAAGATCAATCATCAAGACAAGGTAAACTCCATGACTCCTTTGTTCCATGCTTCATTACATCATTTCTCAATTTTGGTTTGATTACTCAAAAGGGGTTTGACTAATGAAAACCCCTAATCCGTAACTATCAACAAGTTTTCGCTCTTTGTGTGATTTGAAGGTATTGTGTGCAGATTTGGCAAAGAAACAAGGTGGAATATTCTTCACCAACTTTTCCAAGCTCTTCAAGGTTGGAGAAACCCTAGTTGAAGCTTGGAGGGCACTCACATAATAGATTCTTCACTTTTGAGACTAGATACCTGGACAAGCAAAAAGTGTAGACTGAGGGCTTCCATTTTCGCTCTTTGATTTCTAGAAATTTAGAAGAGGACTAAGTCACCAACAATTGTGACCATTCCCAATGAACCTATTTTATTGAGATTTTTAGAGATCTGGATACCCTTTTGGCTGAAACGGGCTCCAATGTAGTTTTCCAAGTTTAGGACTAGGTCACCCAAAATGGTGTAAGTGTCCCAACAGGCTTAAATTTCAACACCAACAATATTTCCAGCCTCCAATCCAGTTTGAAACTATTTTCTAGGTGCACCCATTTAGTTTCATTCATTTATGTAATAAGTTTGTTTATGTTTCTTAGGTTATTTGCTTATGCATTTTCCAACATAGTTGCATTTCCTAGGTTTTACATCAGTAGTTAGTTTTTTTTTCCATTCTCGACACTTAGACACATTCCATACACCTCACTTATTAAAACCCCCTACTCTTTGAATGAACTCAGCAAGAACACCTTAGTGTGAAAGAGAGCTCATTTGCTAACCTAGCTTCTAGGTAAAAAACCCTAGGAGCTCATTGGGGAATCCTCTTTCCCTAAATGAATTATTTTGGTGGCTCAATTTCATGATAAGTTATTTCCTAGAATCTTAGGAGGTTGGGAATTGGAATGGTTTATCCACCTTCCACATGGTGAGCTATCGCTACCTATAAGGAATTAGATGAAAAAATTGTCACTTTTTCTACAATATTAAACATGAGATTAATATGTTGGATTTGTGCTTGATAGAAAACAACAAAATTGTAAGAAGTTTGCTTCTTTCTTGAAATGATGGAGAAAAATTGCTAATAGATTCCTATGGCCCATTCCTAAAAAATAATTAGTCACCATATTTATCCAAAACTTGAATCAAGAAATGGGACTTCATCTCTAATTAAATGTGACATCTGATTTATTTGACAATATCATAGACAAAGCAATAACCATAAAAAAGGTCATCATTGATAAAGGGTTGATTAAGATATACAAGGAAACTGAAGATAATAACAACAACCAATCGAATGATAAACCACACTTATGAGCCAAGAATAAAAATTTAATCAATGATGGTGTAATTGATGTCAAACATGTTCAAAATTTTCAACCAAAAACACCATCGTCTTCCCAAAACAAATCCAAATTTCTAAGTGTTGGTGTAATTAAATGTGTTGTACCTTGTCCTAGGTCATGATTACACCTTAGTTAAGTTTACTTAGGGACCACATAGGAGGTAGTTGGAGCTTTTCCACCTTTGGTAGACTTATCATGTTACTACTTTATCACTTCCACCTTTTGTGGACATATCATGTGATTACCTCTCCACCTTTAATGGGTGATGAACCATTTGTGGTGATTATCACATTATCACTTTTCCACTTTAGGTGGAGTAAAATCTTTTCATAGTTGTCTCATGTCATAAGATTACGACACTTGTCATGATCTTATGCCCTCCTATGTACTCACCTTGGATATATAACCAAGGGGTCTCTCATTGTAAAATCATCATCTCATGTCACAATCATATTATATTTTATTCTTGTCACATCATATTCTCTCTTCTTGTGCTATTCATTTAGTCTCAAGATCTTGGCAGCCATAGCCAATTCTAACATGGTACCAGAGCAGGTTGGGTGCCATTGGAGAGTATTTTTTTTAAGAGATACCAAATTTGGGGAAGTTCAATTTTTGGCTCTTTATTGTAGGTTCATATCAGATCTTGTTGGTGCAAATCTGAGCTCATCATTACGTCTAAAAGGTTTGGGAAAGTCGATTTTTCCTTTTGTTTCGTCCAAATTGGACCTATGAGGCCAAATCTACAAGGGTTTGAAGCTAAGGAGTGGTTGCCAGATCCATAAGGTAGCTTCATTTTTGGAGCATTTTGGGTCAAATCCGACCCTGCCATTGCATTTAGAAGGGCCAAAAACCCTAAGATTGACTGTCGATTCATCCATTTTAGAGCAAGTTGTCTGGTAAGGGAAACATTTTTTTTCCTAGGGAGTCGTACGACCCCCCAAGTCGCCATAAATATGCCAATGGTACGATTTTAAGATATATATATATATATATATATATATTTGAAAATTTCTGAATTTTTTTAATAAAATTTCTATATAGTCGATATAAATTTTTTTGATTTGATTTTTAATTAAAATAAAAAAATAAAAATAAATAAAATAAAAGTAGATTTTTTTTTTGCGGAAAACTATATCAGAGAAGGTACTTGCAAGCAGTACTCACACCAGTACCGCCTGCCACATGACAACGACTCATCTGCCGATGCGTGGCCCACCACAATCGACGCTCAATCAAAGGAAATACCGATGGACATTTCAATCTCGACGGTCGATAATCAAATCTGATCGAGAAAATAAGAAAATTCGATGGTTTAAAGAATTCGGCTGACCTAAAAATTCCACGACAACAGGAGAAGAATATTCTAGACGCCTCTATCGAGATTCCGTCAATCAGCCGACGAAGAGAATATTTCGTCAACCCCAATGAATATTCCTTTTTGAAACCCTATAGACCGTCAAGTTTAACATTGTCAAATGCTGACATCAACTTGTGTCAGCAATGATGTCAGGAGTTCATTTGGATATTTTTCCCCCCTCACCGTTTGCATTTTGATTTTTGTAGGCAATTTTCAAATGCTCATATCTTTCTCATTTTGAGTCATTTTTTCAAGAAATTTTTATTTATTTGGGCTAATGTTTTGTGCTCTTCATAGTGGTATAATTGGTTTTTGGTTTTTCCAGAAATTGCAGATTATCATAGGTGTTTCTACTTTGTCCTCATTTTGGGAACTTGAGGTGCTCATATCTTGCTCCTACGGTAACATTTTTGGGTGATTTTGTTTTTGAAAGTGCGTGATTTTTTGTGTCATTTCCAATGGTGCAATTAGATTTATCTCATATGTTGTAATTTTTTTCACTTTGATCTTGAGGCCTATTTTGGGCATTTGCATGTACCAAGATCAAAGACCACTTCGTTGTTTTTGGCAAGTGGCAACTGTAAACGCACTAATTATAAAGTGCCAAATCGGATATTACTTGGGGGGTTTCTTGATTGAGTGATTTGGGGGGGTAATCGTGTAGTGGTTGATTGCATTCTTTTTCTTGATTTGTGTTCTTGCAATGGGGAAATCTCAAATTGAACTCCTAAATCCACATAATTATGCTACATGGAGAAAATCAGTATGGAACTATCTCATGATGAAAGGTCTAATAGGTCATCTAAAGGACACAATTCAAAAACCTACTGATGCTAAAGAATTGGAAAAATGGGAGATTGATCAAGAGAAAAAACTTGGATGCATATGCTCATTAGTCTCATTTGATTTACAATTTCATATTGAATCATGTAAAACGCCTAAAGAATCTTGTGAGACTTTTGAAAAATTGTATGGTAAAAAAGATAAGATTAGGGGATATCAGATCAATAATGATTTGATGAATCTTGATCTTAAATTTTTTGACCACATCCAAGACTACATCTCCAAAATCAAGCAATTAAGAACATAGTTGAAAGAATGCAACACTGAAAAAGAGGATTTACAATTGATTTTGAATGTGTTATCCAAGCTTGGTACTGAGTATTTAGTATTTTTTTTCTGGATTTCATACCCATTGACTTTCTATGGGAGCATCATATGTTGATCCTAATTTTGATGACTTTGCAAATCTCTTAATCGAAGAGGAAGCTAAGTTAATGAAAATGGGTCTAATCAAGTCTTCCAAGCCACATGCATTGGTATCTAGTGAGTCAAAGGTACATAAAGAATCAAGGAATCTTGATAAGAAGAAAAATATGAAAAATAACAAGCCACATAAAGAATAAGAATCCACTCACTCTAAAGGAGAATCATCTAAGAAGGAGAGACCTTTTTGTGCATATTGCAAGAAGGATGGACATGAAGAACACTATTGTTATAAGAAGGATATTGATGAGTTGAAAAAAATTCTCAAAAGGAATCACATTGATTTTCCTTCTAGAATGTTTGAATTACATTCTTCTCCTTCTTCAAAATAGTCTAAAAAGGACAAAGGCCATGCATCTACATCGAGAATTAAAGGCCAAGCTCTTTGTGCTTTTTCAAGTCCAGGATCAGGGAGATGGCTTCTAGATTCAAGAGCTTCTCATCATATGGCATCTTCACAGTATATATTCTCTTCATTTCAGCCTTGTTCTGTGTCTCCTATCTTGATGGGAAACAATACTTACATGAGTGTAACAAGGAACAAATCTATTAGTTTTGGGGACAACATTTTTTAGGATGTTTTGTGTGTTCCTCATTTGACAAACAATCTTCTTTCTATATATCAGATTACACATGGTGGAGATGGGAGAACTATGGAGTTCACACCTGATTCAATCATCATTCGAGACTTGGAGAGTAGAGAGATAATTGCTACTGGGATGGTTGATCATTCATCTCAGCTGCATACCTTTGTAGATTTTGCTTCTGATGGTGGCATTGTTCCTTCAACTGTTGAACACACTTCAAGTGTGAACCATGATTCAAAGGAGACATTTGGCTACTTGAACTTGGGAGTTCTCACATCAGATCTAGTTCTTGAGTCATGCATTTCATCTCCTCCACCTACTGTTGTATTTGATGATGCTTATGCTTCCACAGTTTGGGTTCCTTGTGATTCAGTGTAGCAAGACATGCATAGTCTTCTAGATATGGCTACTTTGGATGGCTTCTTGACAGGTATTTTCAACTTGCTTGTGGAGTCTCATCTTGTAGATTTGGGGGACACCATTGATGAAATTCATCTTCTCTTTGATGAAGATGCTCCTTCTTCAATTGTTCTGAGGGAACACTCTAACTCTCTTATGTATTCTCTACATGATCATTCCTTGTAGTTTGACATGAGTGTGGATACTTTTTGACAACATTTGGAGGAGGATTATTTGTCTTTAGAGGGGATATCCTTGTCTTTGGATTATGTTCTACATTCATCTCTACTAGATTCTAGATTGTCCTCTTCAGCAATGTGGCTTAGAAAACCTATTTGGAGTGTGTCAGCTTTTGACATCAACATGGAGACACTTGAGAATGCTTCAAAGACATCATCCATCATCCATATTCCAGACATTCTACATACATCGATAGTTTTATTTCTTCCTAAGGGGAGGAACGTTGTTTGGCGAGATTGGATCATCTTCAACATTCAATGTCGAGCTTCTACCCTCATTGCAAGAAAATCAACATTGAGGGGGGCCTGCCTTGTCTCTCTTCTACTTGTCTCTTATGGGGGGTCTTTTTCCTCACATGGGGTTTTTATCTTCTCATGCATCATTGAGAGCATTTCGTTTTGTATTCTCATCTCTCTTTTGGGGAGGAGTTTTGTTCCACTGGGTTTTCTCCTTTTCGCTATTTGTGAGAGATTGCATTACATTTGTGTCACGTATGGATTTTTTACTTACTTATTTAAATGCAAACATTACTTATTATGTCGAGATTTAGATAGAAATGGAATGTTTATTTAAAGATTATTTAATGATGATTAAATTGAAATTCAAAATGAAATGAAATTGAAATTATGATTTAGATTATATTTATGTTTAACTCGGGGTTTGTCATTACTGATGATAAATCGAGTGCAAGTGAACGCAGGAAATAGGTGAACGAAGTTGAAGGCGAGAACAACGATCAAGTAGAGTTGTTTAGCCGATTGACTTTTATGAATAGATGGGATCTCACACACTCACGTAGATTTATATTTTAATGTATTGTGTGTATATCATGCTTGCGAATTGAAAAATTTAGTTTAGTGTGATTTCTCTAAAATTGCAAAAATGCATGTGATTGAATGATGATTTTGTTAAATTTAATTTAACGTAAATTAAATAGATAGAATGCTTGTTTTAATATTTTATTACTATTTGGAAATATTAAGTTGAAATTTCGAAATAGTAATAAAATATTAAAACAAGCATTCTATCTATTTAATTTATGTTAAATTAAATTTAACAAAATCATCATTCAATCACATGTCCAATAAGGTTTAAACTTGTAGTGGAGGGGGACTAATCACTCAAGACCCTAGGTCATGGGAGGGTCTAGAATGATCACCTTCCCCGGTCTACCTCATGCTAAGGATTGTTTAAGGTAAGTTTAACATTTTAAGGGGGTGAAAAGGTAGGGAAATTGACCTACCACTAACCCTTTGTCCACTTGAGATGTTCAGGGGATCAGGTGAGCGAATTATTGAGTCAAGACTATGACCTAGGCAACTCTTTGCTAAAGGAATTTTGTGAAGGAGATAGACGACAACACAACACACTGGCATCTCAGTTGGGTGCTAGTGTTTGTACATAAAGAAAGTATAAAGTACAATTAAGATAGAACGAGGAATGCGCTAACAACCTAATAAAAACTAAGTAATGCAATAATCAAAAACTAAAAACAACTAAACTACTAGAATAACTAAAAAGAGTATTTCTGACTTAATTGATGAAATCTGATGAAAGTAAAAGTGGTAGAAAATTAAGCTCACGGTTAGTCCAGCCTCTTGCAAGATCCACACAATCAAGAGTACTTACACACAACAAAATGGGGAAAAATTTTGGGGTTATTTTGAGGCTTGCCACAATCAAACCCTTGTTTCAGTGTTTCCACCTCCATGGACAACCAAAATAGCCACGATAGAGAAATAATGTGATAAAAAAGGTATGGAAAGAAAGAAATGCCACACAATGCTAACAATAATATGCTACATAAACCAAATAACAATGCTAAAGAAAATGGATATCGCCTCCCCAACAAGATGCCCTTGAGCATGTGAAGGGAGATGTGAGCTCGCAAACCTATAGATGCAACCGTTGTTGTAACAACAAGAGTAAAAATTAGTAGAGTAACATCTTGGAGCTTCAACAATAGAGAATGTTGTAAAAATGAAGTGTGGAATGCTCAAGCAGTGTGTAGAATTGTGAAGAAGCTTGAAGAAGATCAAATGAATGGAGAAGAATATCTCTTAAGGATGAGTAGAATCCCAAAAGAGTCATTTGAGGTTGTTCAAGGATGTAGGGGCATTACCCTTCATTTCCAATGGAGAAGTGGAACGCCTCTACAGATTTTAGTGGTAGCAATCCTATTAGGATGGTAGTGTTCCATGCAGACGTCTGTGCGCCATGCTAGCATCCCCAAAAAAAATTCCCCCATCGACACTATAGACAACCACCAAGCGGATGGGTGAGGTGGAAAAGCATCGTCGGATTTGATTTTTCTAAGGTAAGGGGGTGTAAATGGGGAATTCGCGAGGGGTGACAATTCACTCCATTAAATTTTTCCCTCACTTTATCGAACACATGTGCTACCAGATGCGAGGTAAATTAGATCAAAAGAGTTAAAAAAATGTATACCTGAACTGTCGAGGAAATAAACCACAATCTGACCCACCCGAAAGCATGGGAAGAGAAGATGGCTCCACAAGTCATCGAAACTAAGGAGAGTTGAAAAAAAATGCACCATAGATCTGTAGACGTATGGAAGGTGGACAAAAGGCTCTAAAGGTCCACAAACTTACAAAGTTGAACAAAGAGATCTCATAGGATGTAAGCACTTCACAAGTCCTCAAACTTGCAAAGGAGGTGCCCCCCAAGTGCTTAGTCTTGAAGGAAATTGTATGTGAGAGGCTCCATAGAGTTTGTTGGGGCCTTATAGATACTCGATTCTGCAAGGTTGATTGAAAAGTAGCTTCACAAGTGCACCTACAAAGCAACATGTTAATTGATAGACAAAACATGTTAGATAACAAAAATTATCCATGCAGGCAGACAAGCAAATAGGCAAACAATCAAAAATTGAAGGAAGAGCTTTCAAAAGGGTCCCACAAGAACCCTTCAAAAGAAAAGGGGCCCACTTAATGGATGCTCTATTTGAAAGCGATAAAATTTTGAAAAGGAGATAATGTTTGCACCAATAATTCTAGCTTTAGGGATTCATTCCGAATGATTCATTTCGTCAAGGAATTTGAAAGAATGAATGCTCTCTTGCAAGGTAAAGTCCAAATTCTATCTTACGAATCTTTGATGAAATTAAAATTTGTTTAGGGATCCAAGTTGAAGAATTTAAATTTTGAAAAATATATTTTCAATGAGGGATTCATTGGCCACCCAATGCACCTTCTGAAAATTGAAGCAGTGTGATGGACCCCCCTTAGGATGGTACATGTTAAGCACAAGGAACATGACATCCTAAGGAAAAAAAAGAAAGAATGAAAGTGATGTTGTAGCCCGTGGAACATGAAGAGATGTAACCGTGGTAATGTTGTTGCACACACAAAAGACAACACATAAGCACCAAACCATCACAAAGAAAGAAAGAAGAGAGAAAGATAGAAAGAAAGGACATACCATGACATAAAAAACAAGAGACAGGGGGATATAATATTTTACGGTCAGAGCTGCTCATAAATATAGATAGATAAGTATAATAATATATAAATGATCTGTCATCATCCCCCTACTATATTAGATCATGTGAAGAAAGTCACGTGAAAACATAATAAAAATAAAAATTGGGTCAACATGGAAGGGAGGCCTAAATGCCCTCAACACTTTGCATCATGCCCAACTATCAAAATTCAAAGCACAACAAATAGAAGAATGATGTGACAAATAGAATAATTTTTACAACACAAACACACTCCTGTATCCAAGCACCTATAGGGTGACAAGGGTCCTCCTGGAACACAGAAAACAAGCATGTGGGAACACAACACACACACACACACAATCTAACCTACATATAAATAAGAGGTTCCCTCTAGTCCTCATCAGCCAAGAGGTTGTTGTTCTCCCTATCTAGATCATTGTAATGGGAGGGTGGATGAGCCTAAAAGGGTAGAATAACAAGGGGGTACCTTCTGACTCTCCTACAACAAGAGCTAAGGAAGAGGGCCCCTCGAGGTCTTCTTCACTCAGTTCCTGTGAGGTGAACATCAATGATCTTGCAAAGATCATCTATAGAGCTGGGACATCGTCTACAAATTGAACATGTACTTTACAAGAATGCCATGTGTCAACTCATTGGGCGATGGAGGAGGTGCCCTAGATCCATTGCTAGCCTCACCAAAAGGCTTGGGAGCAGTGACACTCCAAAGATGTTGGGGTTGCCTCTGTCACTAGGACGATGTAAGCCAACATAGAGCTAACCTTCAAAGAAGGTGAGCCCTTATTTCAACCCCGATTGCAAGCAAGGTCATCCTCCATCTTTCGCTTCATCGAGGGACACAAGATCCCTACAGATGAAGCAGAGGGTGAGGAGGAAGAGAAGAAAATCACAACATACACTGGGTCACTGAGGTATTTGGTATGTCCACAAGTTTTGAAAAAGGTGGGATTTCTAGAAGGGACATCAAAAGAGGAGGCTCAACTGAAGGATTAATGAATATCTACACCCTCTTGAGGTGAGGATCGCTCATACTCACAGGGAGAGCCGAAAGCAAGACTGAGGCAGATGGAACTAAAGAAGAAGGGGCGAAAGTGGAGGACACAACAAAATATGTTGAAGAAGGAGTAGTTGGATCCCCTTCCTTCTTTTGTGAGGCAGCTTGCTCAGTGGTAAGAGCCTTCCTTTGACGCTTGCACTCATGCGCAAGGTGATTTTTACGGCTTCGGGAATTAGAGGTTGTAGCTTGAGAAGGAGTATAAACCTCCCATTCAACCATATGAGTATCCATCTTAGTTGTTTTTAGTGGAGAGAGTGACTCCTGTATAAGAACAAAAGGAAGATATGGAGAGGCAGATGCAACAAAAGAAGGGGGAGAAAACACGAGCACCTCAATGACAGGTCTCTTCCCATTCACTACCTTAGAGGTGGGATTAGTAGGAGTTTGTGGAGGCCGATACATAGAATATTATCCATGGGGACCCTTCCCCATGCCATACAAAATTGGTTGAAGCATCGTGGGTAAGACAAGAAGTTTAAATTCTTGACACTTGGCCTTCTACCAAGCGGGCGACATCAAACTCCCCAAAAGACGCATAGGGGTAGAAGTTGAAGGCACCACAATAGGGTGAGAGGAATTTATAGGTGGAACTATAGAGGAAGAATAAGAAGGGCCCTATGCACAAGAAGGCTCCCCCTTCCCCTTTTGAGAGGAAGAGACAACTTGTTGCTGTGCTACATGGTGAATCATTTTAGGTTCACCTTTCCGTCGGTCGTGTACTTAACATAATTCCAATAAAGTAGGTATTTTTAAAGAGGAATTAGACCAATCGAGGTGGGGGTAAATCCTACGATGCAAAAGTCACATTTGGAAAACCAGTCATAGGTTGAGGGGTCGGACTAGGAGTAAACAAGACCACATTTACATATGCAAAAGGGACCTTGTTGATAGGATCAAGAATGGAAGGCCTAACAATCAAATTAGCAGAATGTGATGGAAATGGATCAGTGTAAATCTGCAATTCACTATTCACCTTATCCATAGACTTGTTTGCATTCTTCTTTTTACCATCGAGGTGGATGGTACCATCATCGATGCAATCCTATGTCTCATGATGTAGGTGCATACAATGTTTAGTATGATGCGAGTGGATGTGATAGTATTGGTAGAATACATTCCCATCATACCAATCATGATAAGGCTCTCTAAGAGGTCAAGGATCTTCCAATGTTGTAATCTTATCCTTCAACAAATTTTATAAAATAGAAGAATAAGATTCAGATAACTTATTAAACTATCTATTGCACTTGAGGCCTTGATCATTAGTCACAACAACTACATTTACAACAAATTTTTCTTTTCCTTAAATTGATACTATAGATCTACCTTTGAGATGGGAGTGTGAGGAAGATCCCCTAAACTGAACAATCGTCTACTAATACTCCCACAACGTAGCACATAGATGTGCCAAAGAAGGATATTTCATTAAGGAAAATTTCTCCTACCAAGATCATTATAGGTTGCCTATGAACACCTTCTACACGTCTGAGTTAGGAAGTGGGTATGATTTGAGCAATGAAATTAGTGATCTTCTCATTCTCTCCTTGATTACATCAGACAAGATCCGAGAAGGCCATCTTCGGCCTGATGCTAGACTAGAACTACCAGAGAAACTAATTTACAAGTTGTTTGAATGAAAATGTAGAATTTTCAGGAAAGGAATAATACCATTCCAATGTTGTGTCCTTGAGGGATTGAGGGAAGAGTTTGGGCATTAGAGAATCATGGTGAAATAAATCCATATACATCGCATTGAAAGCTGGCACATGTGTTTGAGGGTCTCCTTTACCACCGTATTTCTCAAAATTAATATGTTCCATCCCCTGAGGGAAGGGAGTGTTCAAAATTGTCACTAATAAAGGGATATGTTAGAAGAAGGGTTGAAAGATGGGCTGGGCAGAGGCTTGTGACAAATTTGCCAACTAGTTTTGTATTTGACCCATATTCTATAGGAGAGCATTAAAAATAGAGTTAGATGATGAAAGAGGCCTAGTGGAACCTCCTTCAGATCCGCCACCACTAGAACCACCTTTGGAGCCACCACTGTAGCCTCCATTAGAGCCATGACCATAGCCATAGCCAGAGGCACTGTCGTGACCACCATGGGAGCCACCGTCAGAGCTACCGTGCTACAACCACCAACCCCCATTCCACCGGAGGTCCTATTTCCAAAGGTAGGGTTTCCCTCAAGAGGAAGAATGTCAAATCAAAGGGGTATTCTGCTTACTTTGACACTAGGGGGTGGATCAAGAGTAGAGATGTTAACATAAGGGTTTTTTTCAACCATGCATATCGATGCTAAGGGCATTGAGACACTAACCTATCTTTTGTAGGTGTTGTGCTCATGACCTCAACTAATGATTGACCAAGGGTTGTAAGAGGGGATGTATGCTTGCACTAAATTAGTAAGGCCATAGAGAAACTCTATACCTATATGATCCTTGCCTATCATATATATGATCTCATTAGCAAGCCTTGCGAGCCTATCCATGCTTTGATCTTTCTCTAAGTGATTTTCAAGATCTAATAGCCTCCTATCTAGAGCCATGTGATGCTCTGTGGGAATAAGGATGAGTTCACTCTCATCTAGAGGCGGAGGCAAGGGGGAAGCATGAGGTGTAGGGACATGAGTGGTTTCATCGAAGTAACTCGTCTCTGCCACTGATACCATCTCCTAGGAGGCAAGAGCTGAAGTGACCATCGTAAAGTCCATCTCTATGTGTTGATGTTGCACACTCCTAACAATGTATCCAAAAGTTGTAGATTGATTCATGAAGCTCATATATCATCACAATACACAATCCAACAAATTACGTAGACATGAGATAAAAAACCTCAACACGAAGAAATGGATACTACAAGCTTCAAATTGTGTTCACCAAAATGTAGAGGGGGGGCGACTGCTTAGGACCCTAGGTCGCAAGAGGGTCTAGAACTATCAGCTACCTTGATCTACCTCATGCTAAGGTTTGTTTAAGGTAAGTTTAATGTTTGAGGAGGGTGAAAAGGAAGGGAAATTGACCTACCACTAACCTTTTGTCAACCTGAGAGATTCAGGGAATCAGGTGAGCGAATTCTTGAGTCAAGACTATGACCTAGGTAGCTCTCTACCAGAGGACTCTAGCGTAGGAGATAAACAACAGTGTGACATGTTGGAATCCAAGTCAGGCGTTGGTGTCTAAACATATAGAAACTACATAGGATAATTAAGACTAGTGGGGAATGCACTAACCACCCGATAAAATCTAACTAATGCGATAATAGAAAGTTGAAAACAACTAATCTAATGGAATAACCAAAAAGAGTATTTCTAACTTAATAGATGAAAGTTGATGAAAGTAAAAGTGGTAGAAAACCAAACTCGTGGTTCGTCTAGCCTCCCACAAGCCCCATATGATCAAGAGTACCTACACACAAAAAAATAAGGAGAAATGTTGGGACTATTTCGGGGCTTTCCATAGTCAAACCCTTGTTTCGATGATCCCACCTCCATGAATAACTAGAGTAGCGACGATAGAGATATAATGTGATAAAGAAAGTATGAAAAGAAAAAAATGTCACACAATGCTAAAAAAAAACATTCTACATAAACCAAATAATGATGCTAAAAAAAATGGATATCACCTCCCCAACAAGATTCCCTCAAGAACATGAAGGGAGGTGTAAGCTCGCAAGCCTGTAGATGCAATCATTGTCATAAAAATGAGAGTAAAAAATTATGGAGTAATGTCTTGGAGCTTCAAGAATGGAGAATGTTGTGAAAATGAAGTGTGGAGTGATCAAGTAGTGTGTAGAATTATGAAGAAGCTTCAAGAAGATCAAATGAATAAAGAAGAAGAACTTTTAAGGATGAATAGCAACCCAAAAGAGGTGTTCAAGGTGGGTCAAGGATACAGGGGTGTTACTCTTTGTCACCAATGGAGAAGTGTAATGCCTCTACAGATTCCAGAGGTGAGAATCCTGTCAGGATGATAATGTGCCATGCCGATGTCCACACACCATGCTAGCATCCCCAACCAAAATTCCCCCATCGACACTATAGACAACTGCCAAGTGGGTGGAAAACAGATGGGTGAGGTGGAAAATAGTCACCGGGTTTGATTTTTCTAAGGTAAGGGGGTGTAAATGGGGAATTTGTGAGGGGTGAAAATTCACTCCATTACACCACCAATAATTACAAAAATATTGTTTATACCTCTTCATACTATGATTCTCCATCCTCAAGTAGCCACTGTAGACATAAAGAGATCTAATTGTGAAATAACCATGCACTATGGTGGGGAAATAATTTAAGGGGCTTCATCACATCTACTCAACCATCCACCCAATGTAACCTCTTAGATCACCTTGGAAAAACCCCACAAAAATCCCTATTTTAAAACCCCTCAAAACCTCCCCCATCTATAAAGAAATTCTAGAAAGATCTTTACAAGAGTCACGTGTCCCTAATGACATTAGTGTGGACCAATTTCAAGCCATGATAGGCTACTTATCATCACAAAATCATCTAGTAGCTACTGAAAATTACATTCCAACTTTCAAACCATCCCATAATAAGGCCCTAAACACATCAAATCCATCATCCATATACACAAAAATAAATGAATCCTCATAGATGGTAGATCAAGATTAAAATTATGCACCTTAAGATTAATTAAACACTTGGATATATTCTAAAGTAGTTATGGATCCCTAAAGGTGAATAAATATCGAAGCATATGATTGTGTAAAGTGAGAATTTGATAGGACCATCAAGTTGTCTATCTTAGAGGTTGGACTAGTAACCTTGGAGACCCTATTTTAAGTCCTAGACCTTGATCTCCCATATAATATTCTCCTCATTTGATGTAGATACATACCATGTAAGCTATCTTCTCCATATATTACCAATGCATCAAATATTCACACAATGATATAAAATTTACCTTTCTTACTGATCCTCAACCCTTCCAATATTGTAAATTATTAGAAGGAATATATAATAATTTTTATGATTGCTCTACTAATGATATTGCATTTCCCTCACAACCGTCATCATCCTATATTGATCCATCTTAACTCACCTTTGACTCAATCTCTCACCCTCCTATTCTTGAGATCAAGGCTAATATTTTCAAAAAAGGATGCATGAAATATGAGCTCCAAGATTCCTTTTATATGGGAAATCTCCCACATCCCTAAGATCACATGATCAAACTCGACTCTGAAAGTCAATAGGTATAGTCTCCTTCAAAAGTGGGTCAACAACATTTCAACTTTGAAGATTTTTAGATAGAGAAAGTTCTATCAAAGGTGATATACCATCATGACTCTATAGAGATGAAGAAGAACAAATGCCTTCTCCACCTACATATATGTATGAAAAAAACTTCCATAATTGAAAAAATATGGCCTATTTAAGGGTAAAGGACTTGGATTACATGAACAAGGAATCATTGAACCTAGATATTTTTGAAGTACAATTCTAGGCGCCAAGGGCTTGTGGATCCTTTGAAACTACACCCTTAGAACTTGAATTTATCCTCACTAAACTAGCCGAATCATTTCCTAATTTCAATAACACCACTAAAGGAACCCAAGAAGATTCCTTTGAGCGTATGCTTTACCTATTATAAGACTTAAACATATACACTATATTATGTACCTTTAGAGGGGATCTCTATTTTTTAGTAGAAGTATGTTCTTGATTTGCTTCACCATATTTGGCATGAAAAATTATAATATTACCTAAATATCATTCCAATGAAGTGTCACACTACTTACTAGTGTACTACACCTAGGGTTGATGCTACATTGTATCAATAGTTGGTTGGTAGTTTTTGCATTTGACTGTACAATTGTGTTGACATTATTTTCACAATTGGGCTTGTGTCTTTGGTTCTCTTTGGATAGTCATGAGATTCACTAGAAGTTAGTTGAGTGTATTGTGAGGTATATTAAATTCAATTCACAGTTTGACATTTAGTACACAATGGGAGCTTCTCAAAATGTGGGATTCACTAGCTTAGGTTTGATTAGTGGCATTGATGATCATATCCCACCTTTGGTTTTGTGTATTACCTTAGTTTGGGTCCTATTTCTTGGTCTTGTGAGAAGTAATCTACTATTATATTGTTAATGACAAATATTGAGTATCAATGCATAATTTGAACATATGCATCATGGAATCTAACATGCAAGCTAACAAGTAATTCTTAAAATTTGGTGAAAGTTCCAAATTAAAGTAAACAAAAAACAATTTTGAATTAGGAGAGCATGATTGTGGACACCATTTTGTTCCTTGATAGAGCTGTGTCATGATGTAATCTAAGATGGAGGAATAAGTGTAGGACTAAGAATGTCTAAGCAAGATGGAGATTTATGAATTATCTAAATTTTGTTCTTATTGATATGGTGAAAATGTTCCCTCGATGCACTTCACATTTACTTATTTAATTTTGTGCATATTTATTGGCAATGTCTTAATGCATCTATACAATGATGAACGACACATTATTGTGCATTGTTAGGCCTATATAGCCTTGCCTATGACCACCCCTATGATTATTAATTGTCTCAATATCTATGTTCATGCGGTCCTAGTCAAATTGGTTGATCTATTTGATTTTGATCATCTAATCCTTACCCAATCTAATACATATTGAATATAGATCTAATTTGGTTATGTAATCCATGACATGTCTGTAGGTATAAGGTTGTAATAATAATTTTTATTTTGATTCTTTTATTTTAAAAATCAAAATCAAACATTCAACTATCTGGATATGATCTTGTCTATCTAGTAGACTAGATGCTCACTTCATTGTATTTATTAATTAATAATAATTCAAAAAATATTGAATTTTAAATTTTAATTAATTAATAATTCTAGTCAAATAGACACCTTATTTATTAGATAGACATTGCCTTCTACACTTCCCTCCTAGACTAACTTTACACAAATCCATTAAGATACTTTTAAATACTACCAACTTAACAAAAAAAATACTCAAAAGAATACCAATTACAATTGTTCAATTCAACTATATTTGACATTTGATTTTATCAAATATTTAGAAATAACATAAAACAAATAAATTTAATCTATAATTAATTATACCTATATAAATATTATTTAAATTAGCCCAGGCCAAATTAAACTTAAACTTTGAAATTTATTCCTTTGTACTTGCACAAAATGGCCTTTAACATAAAATCTCTACGTGAAAAGAATGCGATGCTTGTGAACTTACTGAGAAATCATAAAGCTAATCTTGTTTTAAGAGCTAGAAAGAAAGTGAAGGCACAAAAGATTGGACAGAGACAACGAAAGTAGTCAACAAAGAACTATATCTACCTTACAGAGAAATATAGCATGGCAGATCCATATGACAGAGAAAGATCTCACGATCATAGAGTTTGTTTAACATGTCCGATTACATTCTGATGCACAATGAACAAGAAAAGAAGCTGACTATTAAAAAAAATATTGTAGTCCGTTGTATATTCCATTGATTCATAATTGTCTTTATAAAAATGTACAGTATAGTTAAGAAAAACTACTTCAAAGAGCCTTCATTAGAAAGAGGCCCAAAATTGAATGCATCATGGCCTGGTTCAGTAATGCCTACATTCTTTCTTAAAACAACTCCTGTTATAACGCTGCACTGTAAATTCCCATAGCTTATATGGTTTCAAAGTAGATGTCTAAACTGATTTGATGAGGGTTCCATTCATCAAGCCAAGCCTACTTAAGGCATAAGTTTCGATCAGATCTACCGTCCGAAGTTGCTCTCTTTCTCGGAATGAAACTCAATAAGTTCATCCTCATCTAGATTTCAGAGACATGCTGGAACCTTTTACCTTAAACAAAATATCAAATTTTGGAAGGCAACTTCATCACAGGGGATTGTTAATCCCATTTGGTGATCAAACCCATACTCTTCCTCAGCTTTCTCAAGCAATGCCCGGAAGAGAGAATGATTAAAGTAATCAGTGGGGATGATAAAGCGGCTGCGTTCACTACCAACATACACTGCACAATGCCCTTTGGGGACATCCAGGGGAAGAGCACTGCATGATCTGCCCCTCATCTCATCCTCAAATGCAAAATATCTTCTGCTCTTTGGGCAAAGATCAGACCCAATTGCCTTATAGGCCTTAGCAAATCTACAAAATGCTCTGATAATCTGCTTCAGAAGTAGAACTTGAGGGTTTCCCTTGCTTCTTGCCATTGCCGAATTCAAAACTAATCAGTAGTCTTAATCTATTTTCCAAACACAGAGAGATCAAAAGATGCAGAATGCTTTGGTGGGAAGAGAAAGGATATGTTCTGTATATATAATAATTCAAAAGCAGTCTAGCAAACCGAAGAGAAAATGGTATGATTACAAAGCAATGGCAAGTTGACAGAGTGGTCCACAATGTAGTGAGGGAATAGTTACAAATGCTTGAAAGATGGGATTTTGGTCCTTTCAGCACTCAGAATGTAAGCCAAAACCATGTGCCGCCTCGGCAAACGTATGGAAACTTGCAGACAACCAATAAATTCTGTGTTTTTTGAACGACCCAATTCATCTTGATTTACCTGCTAAAAATTTGCTTGTTAGGTTTACTCTTCACTTATCAATCAATAATGATAAAGTGAACATACAAAGATTATTGAGATCTGCATTTAATTACAGCTTATCACCATCAGATAGCATTTGGAAATCCATTATTTCCCAAATTAGGACGACCTTGAGCAACTTAGCCCATTATTAGCACAGATGTAGGATAAAATCTTCTGTTTTTTTTATTAATGTTGCTCCCAATCGTCTTGCTAATTTAAGGGCAATAACTCATTCAATTTTGTTAAAGTGAAACGACTACCTATCGCTTGCAAACAAAACTGACTGTAAGTCTTACAAAATTCAACCCAATTAATGCAAGTCTTGGATAGCAAGGACAGAAGCACATGTAGATGCCGTGTGGTTGGGCCAAACTGTTGGCTTTGTTTTGCAGGCCCACCGACAGATTCACTCAACTGTGTTGTTTGCAAGTGTTGGATTAGATAAGAGATGGATATTGAGATCAGATTCAGATATCAAGCCCAATGGATTGGTTGATATTTGCGACTACTAGCCAGCACCTTATATTTGGTTGATATTTGGTATTTAGCTAATCATATTAATGCCTATCTTAATATTTGGTTCCTACTACTAACCAACATCTTATTATATTCGCCATTGACAGTAATGGATATAGATCAGTTAGGTGGGTCCCTTTCATTCATAACTGATAACATCTTTCACAGAATTCTCGTCCAAGGAATTGTTTATTGGCTGAAGGACTCTTTTATAAATATTGGATATAGCATGTTCGTACTTTGATAGGGTTCACAATTATACATATGTTTAGTTTTGAGTCGTTTTCATTGAAAGTGTTTTAAATTATAAAATAGATTTTAATAATATATATTTCAATTTTCTTATCATTGATTTTTAGATTCATATTTTTTATCTTTAATTTTATTTTTCACTGTTATAAATAAAATATGTAGGCATCAATTTCACTTAGACACTTCTCTAATTGTAAATGTGAATCATTCAATTTTGGATGAAGATTGAACTTGAGGGTGAAGGGTGGAAGAAAGTTTGTTTCTATAGACTCACCAATATATTGTCTACCAAGTTGAGGATAGTTAGAGAGTGCAAAGATCATACCACCTCAACACCCCTTATTATTGATGCCTAAACCTTACTGAAATTAATCATTATCTCACTAACTCATAACTATGAATTGAGTATCTTCTCTGAGCTAACTCCTTACTAATGTAATGCAAAAAAAAAAGACTAATGGTCTTAAACTAGGATGAACAAGGTTGCTAAGTACATGTCCTATATCTACCACAAGGGTATGTGAGGTTCAAATTCATGAAATGAAAGGATATGCTTGATCGCTTGGTTTGAGAGGGTAACTTGCTCTCCTATCGCACTTTACAAGGTATACATTTATTAAAAGCTTATCCTATAACAATAAATATCCTTCCAATAGGGAGTCTTTCAATTCTTCAAAGTTTAAAATCCTAGTTGAATACATTGATTAAGGTCATCACTTGAGTTGATCAAATCCTTATGCAAGCCCTGTAGAAAGGTGCAAACAAATTATTGCATAGGTGCATATTTGTGAAGGCAACTTAAGAGATAGCACACATGTTAATTTGGGACCCACAATAGATATTAGTGGGTTTGCATAAAAAAATAAGGAAAAATTATGAAACAGATAGTTAATAGAGTAAAAAATAAAAATGAAGAGTTTAAAAACTAGAAAAATAGAAACAAAAAATTAAATAGATGAATAATTATGTGAAAAAGATAGGTTAGTACTTCAAATGGATATAGCACCAATGATGTGGGAGGATTCATAGGCATCAAAATGATATATTGTAGAAAATGATAAAAAAAAATTTAAGAAATATGAGTTAAAACTATAAGTATATGGTTAGAAAATTATGAAAATTATGCAAGAATGAGAGACCATGCATAGAAGATAGAAAATGTTATAGAAAAGCTTAAAAATAGTGAGAGAAGGATGATGAGTGTTGAGCTAAAGGGATATGAGATTATAGGGAAGAGATGACTTAGGAGGTAGCATTGATGATGAATTATGTGGGCATTGCAAGGAGAAGTGTTGATGCTAAAATAAACTATGATGGAAGATGAAAAAAGAGCTATAATAAAAATTTGTTAAACTCACAAGAAAATATTCAAAAAATATGAAAATGAGAGGAAATACAAAACCGTACACATGCAAGATAGAAAATTATTAGAATAAGATAGAAAAGTTGAAGACAAAGATAAATGGTGGTTGGCTAAAATAAATAGAGTTTATGTCATGCATTCAACATGTTTTATGATGGAGATGAGTTGATGTCTAGTGCAAGTGCCAAAACACAAACCGCGTGATCCAACATGTAATCTATATTAAAAAATGATAATTATTTTCAAAAAATAGTTAGATTTTGGATATGAGGTTTCATTGGGCATGTCAAAATGAAGACATTAAAAAATAAGGGGAAATACAAAGATTAAATGCATAAAAACTAACTTTTACCTTACTCTCCATGTCCAATCAAATTGAGCTTGAAGATAAATGTTTCTAAAGTTAAGAGATCTCATAAGAGCTCTCTCAATTCGACTTAATGTGCTCTAGATGGTGTGCATGAATGATATACAAATATAGGTTGCTTGGATATCTAGTAGCATGACCTTAAGATGGAAGATATTGATTAAAATGATTTGGATAAGAGTTTATTTATAGGGTTGATGAATAACTTATATTTTATTTAAAGATTCAGGGCTAGATCTGATTAAAAGATTAGGGTTAATGAGAGGATGTTAAGTGTAATTATTGAATTGATGCACTTGATGAGAATGAGGATCAAAGAGAAATGAAAAGCTACAATTAATTTAACCAAATCCAAAGATTGAAAAATGATCATTTTATACATGTGAGAATGACACGTAAAAAAGAGTGAAAGAGACATGACTCATCTCACAAGAGAAAAAAAACCATTACAAATGTCCTCTCACAAATATGCGAGGATATAGAGGGATATGAGAAGATATGTTACTTCTCACACATGTGTGAAAGTAAGATGAGATATATTTGCTTTGAGCGGAGAAGATCAAATATAAGTTGTCAGTACGAATAGCAATAAAACCAAGCACCCACAGTTAATCCAATATAATCAGAATATTGGTCAAATTGCAGAGTGGCGTAGAGATTAATAACCATAAAAAACAACCACCCAGATTTAACCCGAATGATAGGATTGAGATATCAGTGGAAAAGCAAAAGACGTACTCATAATCCAAAAGATTTTTGTACAGGACGGTTAAAACGTCGAATTCTACTGATCTGAAGTAAAATAGGGGAAGCAAGGTCACGGAGAGCCCCTCAGAATTGTAGGGGCACTTACAGACCAATGTCAAACTCATTCACAGTGAATGTCTGTCCTACGATATACATGAAATGATTGCAGAGCTTGGACGAAAAAGAAGATCACCACATGCGCCATGAATCGGTGATGTTTTGAGTTTTTGTTTTGTCGACAAAAATTTAATAACCTTGTTAGAGAAGGGCTCGATAATAATTGATTGAGACATCTAGCTGTTTTAGAAGCGACGTTTGTATCATCTCGCTTGCAGGAGCAAAAGACGAAAATGTTCAAACTTGGGTACAAACTTTGAAGATTGTCCAAAAAAAATAAAAATAAAAAGTCGGTACTTTTTTTAAGTATTAATAGAGAAAACCGTTGTTGGCATAGCTGTCTTTCTCGTTCAAATATTATTTTTAAAATTATTATTAACTTTTTGATGAATAAGTGTCTAGATTATCATTTATAAAGTAATATCACATATATTTATGAAAAAGAAGGTGGATGTAAAATCACATTCTTAGAGTCTATATATGATTAATGTTCGAAACATAAAGCATAGAAACAAATACAATGTTGTAATTGTAGTAAATGCAATAATAAGGGGGAGGAGGAGGATCTTGGTCATCAAGTTTTTTCTATATACCAATAGTGTCCGAAGTATCCATAGGAGTGTCCCACCCATCATCACCTTTTCCTTTATCTTTTTTTTCGTCTTTAGTAGTATGGGCTAGTGAAATACCAAGAGCTAGCCTAGGAAACTTGTTGGACTTAAACTAGTTAGAAGCATTGCTAGTAGGCCACACAAAGGTTCCTCTAGCAAGTGGTGGGGAGGCGAAGCACTGACAAAAGGGCCATGACCAATCCCATTGACTATGGTCCCTTTTTGTAGCTTGGGGAGAAGCCTAGAACCGAGTCTCTCAAGTACTTAAAGGAGAAGGGAGATGGAGGAACTTTGGTCGAAAATCTAACAACAAAAAGAGTGGTCTTATGCTTCTTGATGGTCTTCTAGAAATGTTGGTAAAGTATAGTAAGTAAGTCATCAACATGATGTTTTGTCACTTTTTCTAATAATAGAGTTTTGAAAAACCTTATGATCTCTTCTTTAATGACAACTAAATTAGAGCAAAAGCTACTATCTTCTTTAATAATTTCCCTGGTTGTAATTATTGTTGCTTTACATATATAAACTTAATTTATTTTGACTAAAATTTAAATATTAATTTAGTTTATGATTATTTTAATTTTTTAAAAGTTTTAGCTTGATTTAGTTTTATTTTAATTTAGTTGTACTTTAGCTCACGGGTCATTTTTATTTGATTTTTTTTAATTTAATTTGTTATTAATTAGTTTTTTTAAACTTATTATATATTTTAGAAGAATTATACAATTATAATAAACAACATTTGTTAATTTTTTTCACTACTTATTATTGTCTAAAGTTTTGTACATATTATAACTAAACAAACACTTGTTTTTCTACATATTTTGAGATTAAACTCTTATCAAGTGAAATTTAAGCTTCTAAACCCCTAAACTAATTAGACACAATTCTTATAAAAACTGAAGATACACAACTTATCGTTTCTCTTCTACCTCCTATTTAAAATTGTTAACAAAATATACAACTTCTAATTACTCATAATTCACTCAAAAGTGTTTTGTTTGTATGTATATACATTAAAAAAGGAAAAACTCTTATAACAGCATGTTAGCATACATTTAATTCATATCACTGGTGCTATAAAACTGTGATTTGAATCAATTGACTAACATACCTAAATTTCCGGTGCAAGTCATACACAGGTCAAACCCCTATATAAAATTGTGGCAAACCTCTTGATTTTTGCACTTGAAAGCTTAAACCCCAGAACAAATATGTGCATTGTTACTACAAAGCTGCTGCGAGAGAATAAAACTTTAGTCTCCAGGTTACAACTAATTCTTTGTAATGGCAAGGTTGACAAATAGCAGAAACAACCGAAGAGCCACTTAACAGTTATATCCACCTTAAAGAAACCTATCACACAACATCCATATGACAGAGATGCTTAAGAAACCGTATTTAATTGAAAATCTCATAATTATAAGTCATTTGCAAAAGTGTCAGAAAATCTTCTTACCAATTCTAAACAGACAATAAATAAGAATTAGAGTAGAACCTTTAAAAAATTGTATTAGTCCATTGGGATATATTTCATTAATTTGTGATTATCTTTACAAAATTGTACAGTAAAGTGACCAGTGATTAAGCACAATCAATGCCAATCAGGTGGCCTCAATTAGACAAAGACCCAGAATTGCAAGCACCAGGACCTGATCCTGTGAAGCCCTGTTCCTGCACCGGAAGACTTAACATGATTGCCACTTCTCAGTTTCAGGATCCTTCTCCTGGCTGTCTAAACTCCCACTGCTGGAGTGAAATGAAAATCCCATATATTTTGTGGATTCAAAATAGATGAATCCCAGCTGATTTGATGAAATGAAATCCTTTTCGTCAAATCTAAGGCTACTGGAGACATAATTTTCAATCAGTTTCAGCCTTCAGCTGTTTCAGAAAACATTAACTCCATCAATATAAAAAGGAGTACATGCTTTTCTGGCCCGGTGAGTTGAAATTTCACCACTATTCTTTTCTGCAAGATCTACGGTCTGAAAGGATTGTCTTTCTAGGAATGTAACTCCATGAGCTCATCGACACACAAATTTCCGAGTGCTGGATCATTTTTCTGTAACAGTGATGTCAAGCTTTGGAAAACAGCTTCATCACAGGGGATGCTTAGTCCCATTTGGTGATCAAACCCATACTCTTCCTCAGCTTTCTCCAGCAATGCCCGGAAGAGAGAATGATTCAAGTAATCAGTGGGGATGATAAAACGACTTCTTTCATAACCAACATACACTGCACAATGCCCTTTAGGGACATCCAGGGGAAGAGCACTGCATGATCTGCCCCTCATCTCATCCTCAAATGCAAAATATCTTCTGCTCTTTGGGCAAAGATCAGACCCAATTGCCTTATAGGCCTTGGCAAATCTAAAAATTGCTCTGATAATCTGCTTCAGAAGTAGAACTTGAGGGTTTCCCTTGCTTCTTGCCATTGCGGAATTCAAAACCAATTAGTAGTCTTAATCTATTTCTCAACCACAGAGAGATCGAAAGATGCAGAATGCTTTGGTGGGAAGAGAAAGGACATGTTCTGTATATATAATAATTCAAAAGCAGTATAGCAAATCGAAGAGAAGCTGGTATGATTAGAAAGCAATGGCAGGTTGACAGAGTGGCCCACAATGTTTACAAATGCTTGAAAGATAGGATTTTGGTCATTTCAGCACTCAGAATATAAGCCAAAACCATGTGCCGCCTCTGCAAATGTATAGACACTTGCAGACAACCAATAAATTCTGTGTTTTTTGAATGACCCAATTCATCTTGATTCTACCCGCTACAAATTTGCCTATTAGGTTTACTATTCACTTGTCAATCAATAATGATAAAGTGAACATACAAATATTATTGAGATCTGCATTTAATTACAGCTTATCACCATCAGATAGCTTTTGGAAATCCATTATTTCCCAAATTAGGACGACCTTGAGCAACTTAGCCCATTATTAGCACAGATGTAGAATAAAATCTTCTGTTTTTTTTAATTAATGTTGCTCCCAATCGTCTTGCTAATTTAAGGGCAATAACTCTATCTAATTTTGTTAAAGTGAAAGGACTACCTATGGCTTGCAAACAAAACTGACCGTAATCTTACAAAATTCACAGCCAATTAATGCAAGTCTTGGATAGAAAGGACAGAAGCACATGTGGATGCCGTGTGGTTGGGCCAAACTGTTGGCTTTGTTTTGCAGGCCCACCGACAGATTCACTCAACTGTGTTGTTGCAAGTGTTGGATTAGAGATGGATATTGAGATCAGAATCAGATATCAAGCCCAAAGGATTGGTTGATATTTGCTATTTGGCTAATCATATTAATGCCTATCTTAATGTTTGGTTCCTACTACTAGCCAGAATCTTATTATAATCCCCATTGACAGTAATGGATATGGACCAGTTAGGGTGATCCCTTTCGTTCATAATTGATAACATCTTTCACAGAATCCTCGTCCAAGGGATTGTTTATTCGCTGAAGGACTACTCCACAAATATTGGATATAGCATGCTCGTACTTTTATAGGGTTCACATATAAATGTATAATGGTGCAAATTGTATACCCATGTTTTTTTATTTTCAGTTTTGGTGAAAATTGTTTATTCATGTTTTTTTATTTTCAGTTTTGGGTGGTTTTGATTAGAAGTGTTGTAAATTATGAAATTGGTGTTAATAATATATATTTTTATTTTTCGATTATTGACTTTTAAATTTGTGTTTTTGAATTTCAGATTTATTTTTTACTATTATGAATAAGATATGTGGACATAAACTTGGCTTAGACACTTCTCTAGTTGCAATTACGAATAATTCACTTTTATAATCTAAAATATAAATTTATCTATTGCCAACCACTCTACTAACCATTGCAAGTTATGTCAATTTGTGTATTTGATTGTTGTATTGAATTACAATCATTTATTAATTTGAAAATAATCAAAGAACAACCTAAGAACTCATTGAGCACACCTTGATTTCAATTTGCAAAAGGAATTTAATAAATAATATACAATAAAAAAATATCATTCTTGGTATGCTACATGGTTGCTTGTTGTTCTTACTAATTTTGTTCAAAACCATAAAGTTGTTTTGTCCAAGGGTGTGACCCAGGAGAATATTGTTCGGAAAGGTGTATTATTGATCTTGTATAATAATAATGTTAATAATGTAAAAATAAGTACTTAATTGTGGTACATCTAGAGATGTGGATACTAAATGGGTTATGCATTCTTAAAGATACTTATATGTTGTATGGAACATTAGAAAAGTATTTATAGTGGAAGTCACATTAAGAAAAAATATTTAATTTTGGGTTTATGATATAGTAAGCTCATGGTTTTGAGACTTATGGTTTATATAATACCACTTAGTGGTTTTGTGCTAGTTTGTTCAATAAAACCAAACACATGAGTAGTTATTAAGGTTGATTAAATTGAGAATCTCTTGGAGGTTGTATATGTGATTACAAGAAGCATGGATTGGGATTTGTCACTATATGGTTTTCATTTTCTCATTCATGTATGGAGGAGTATAATTAATTTTTTTGATGCTTCAAAGGCCTTGCATGAAGACTCTACAAGTGTATTATAATCTTGTTCTTGGAATAATACATCGACTTGTGTTGGCACTTTTAAAAATTGGGCTATGTATAGGCATGAATTTGCACCCCCTTGCAAGTTCCCATTTTACATCCTTCACCTTGGAAAAATCAAACCCAACAATGTAATTCCACATCGTTCGTCCGTACTCCATCCACTTGGTGCCTGTTTATAGTGTCAGTGGGGGAAGTTTTGGTGGGGATGCATGTTCAATGCACAAACGTCTACATGGTGTGTAGCCTTCTTGACAAGATTCTTGCCTTTGCAATCTATACAGGCATTACATTCGCCATTGGGGCTGAAGTGTAACGTATCTGCGCCCTTCAACCAACCTTTGAATGACTCTTTCTCTCTCGAACTCATCTTCAAATGAGTATCTCTCATCCTCATTCATTCTTGTAGACATTCTTGGATAGCTTCTTCACAATTCTCACATTCTCTTACGCTCCTTTGCTACTTGCTACACTATCAAATCTACTATTCCAACATCACAACGTTCTTCACATCTACCACATAAGTTGCAAATCAGTGTCTTGTAAGACTTCCTTTGGGATTGTTGCGACCATGTTGACTTTGCTGGATGTTTGTGAGCTTGTATTCCTCTCTCATTGACCTTGAGTGCCTTTGGTCAAGGTTGGTATTATTTGCTTACTATTGTATTGTTGTTGGATTTGAGTAGCATAGTGCTTCTTGTAGTGTTTGGTATCTTTTCCTTTCCAACATAGTTTCTTTATCATTTTTTCTATACTGTTGTTATACTGGTTGTGTATGGAGGTGGAAACACCAAAATGGGGGTTTGACCGTGGCAAGCCTTGAAACGGTCATAACATTTTTCCTCGCTTTGTTGTGTGTAGGTGCTTGTTTGTGTGGATCTTGTGGGAGAACTGAACCTTTCGTGAGTTGAACTCTTACTTTTCCCATTCTTGTCATTTATTATTTTTGTCATCACTTCAAACTTTTGTAGCTAAGATGTTAGTAGGTTTTTAGTACCTCTGACTATCCTTTTTTACTATTTGTCTGTATAGATGACATCATACCTGTGAGATGCTAGTGCGCCACACTATCGTCCTTGTTCCACACTACTTTCCTCTAACATGGAGTTGACAAAGTCATAGTCTGGGTTCCAGAAACTTGGTCACTTAGTCCAAAAATAAACTTTGAGTTAGTAGATTGATAGACTCTTCATTCACTACCCTTAGCATCAAACACTTGTTCCACTTGAGGTAGGTTAGGGTAGCCTTCAACTCTCGGCTCTTCGTGACCTAGAGCCGCTAAGTGGTTGGTCCCCCTCTATAGGTTATTCCTAAAAAAAATTCATGGTACATCTATTTTCATTTTGTGGTTATGCTTTGTTATTCTTTTGCATTGTGGGTTTTGAATACTTATTTTATATTTTTCCCTCATAAAGTTTCTATGGAATCAGTATATATTTTTCTACAATTTCTTTTTATTGGCTATAAAAGTCTAGTTTTCAAGTTGTAGGAGATATAGATTCTTATTATTCTTAACCCTTTGTTTGAGTGGAAGATATACATAGTTGAAACCATGGTGTGATACAACGATTGAAGGCATTCTCAAAGTATTATATATGTGTTTGTAGATCTCAAATGTTTTAGTTCTATTTCTTTTAATGATTTGGAAAATGGATTTATGGTTGGGTTCATTTTGTGAGAGTTTTGTAGGATAATTTTTATAGATGAGCTCTTGGGCCAAAATAAACCTCACTATTAGATCAAATTTAAAACATATGGATCAATATAAAACTTGATGGAGTATGGAGTTAATTTTTTATCATTTTTAGAGATTTGAAATAACCTTCACAAGTAGATTATGTATGATTATATAGATCCATATATGAAATAAATTGTATCAAATCTATGGAATATTCTAAAAGAAAATATAATGCCTTAGGGCCTTATCTTCGTCACCATAGGTTTGAGAAATATTGTGCTTTATAGGGCATTGATTTGTAGCATACAACCCCCTATAGTCCTCAGTAGAATGGGGTTGCAAAATGGAATAATCGATCCTTGAAAGAGATGGAAAATCATATTATTCATTCAAAGTCTTTAGCACCACATTTCTAGGTATAAGCCTTTAACTTTGTGTGTTTATCCATAAATGTGTTCCTCACAAAGCTGTGATGGGGGTAACTCCTTTCAAGCTTGAATCAATAGGAAACCATTAGTTAAGAAATTTTGAGTGTGTTGTTCTAGTACATTGTGTTGGAAATAGACATTGCACATGTCATCTAGTGTTGTCATTGATGTCAACCCTAGTCAGTGATTCGATCCGCACTTCAGTAGTTGCTTATACCGAAAACTTGATTGAAGAAATGTATTATTTGTCAAAGCTAGAACATGGTATCCGACAGAGTTGTGTTTTTTGATTCATATGCAATTCTCTATTATCATTTTGAGTTTTGGATCTCAGGGAAGATATTTTGATGTATGAACTATGTTATCCTTGAATATAGAGCCTCATATTGATTTGTGTGAAAATTAGAATATCTAGCTGATTGATTTTTCGTCTAACAGTACAAGAAGGCCGACTAAGTGAATATAGCGTGTTGTGGATCTTCATGGGGTAATTGTTTGAAGTGATTTATGCTCAAGCATGTTGTTTTGGGTCCTCACTATGTTGTGGCCAAATTTGGTTGGTGCGCATTGAAAATCATCTATAGATTGAGCTAACGGTTTATAAATATTTTATGTTTTATTCAAGCTGACATGTGGTTGATTAAATCTTTAGTTGCAGATATATATAAGTGATCATTTATATCATTTGGATGTATGTACGAAGTGTGTTGGTGTGTGTTGCAAAATTCAAAAGGATTATAGAGTGATTATGCAAGGTTTCACTTTTGAATAAAAGGATTTGTGATGTGAATTAAAGTAGACAGAGCAAAAGAGAAAAATCAGACAGAAGGTCAAGAACGCAATTGATGTGCTTAACCGGAACTGTAACCAAGCATTAGTAGATGCTATTCTCTTAGTTCAAGATATTTTAGATGGATTTAATCTGAATGTGACTGTAAGACAATGTGTCTTCCTTTGGGCAGTAAGCCTCTTTTGTATCTAAGCAGTGAGCATTAGGTAGTGTACCTGAATGCATGTGCATTCCCATTTGTAAACAGTTATATTTGAGTACTCTTATTGTAGATTGGCCTTCCACCATGGTTTTTCCCATAACAAGCTTTCCACATAAAAATCCTTATGTTATGGTGTTGTGGTTGATTGCTTTGTGTTCTTGCATATTTCTTTTGGTTCAATGTTGTAAGTGGTTTAAAGATCAAGTTAATAAAGTTAAATTTTGTAGAAAACTGATTCAGCCCCCCCTCTCAGGGTAAGTGCACCAATATGGTTCCCAAAAAGGGGACTTAAGTGGACATATTTTTTTTAAAATCAGGAAATATTGACATTGGACATGAAATTGAGGATTGTTACACTCAAAATTTTGAGATGGAAAAAAAACAAGGATTGAAGTGCTCTAAGTCTACTTTCTAAACTAATAATTTATTTTTAAAATGGTTGAGATTAAGGGGTTCACACGAGGGACATACACAAATTGGTGTTGTTTTTGTCAGAAAAATATAACATAGCAACTCTTGTACGACCCTAGCACGGTGTACTTTTTTTTAGTATTTTTAAAATCGCTACAGTCAGAAGTTAGCTAATAGTATGTAGTTGATGCACAATTTTTCTGATAATTTTTTAATAGATATTTGATTTTTTACTAATTTTTGAAGTGAACACTTCCTAAAAAACAAAATTTTGGCCGTGCTACCCCAACAAATTTTGGAAAATAACTGATTTTAAAAAAATAAAAAAATTGTAGAATGGAGTCTAGTTTCTAAAAATGTAATTTATTTGAAATTTCGATGAGCAGTTAATTTATAACGAAAAAAACACCAAACATTGCTTTTTGGCAAAAAATAGACATACAAACAAAATAAATTATGAATGAAAGGCTTAAAATTGTTAGAAAGTGAAAAATTACATCGTTGGATAGCTAGGAGAGAACGTAACATTACCCAGATGTTCGATTTGTTTGATATTGAACCATGTGCAATCTTGTCGATGAGCACGAACTTGATTATGTGAAATATTGTAGAATTTGCAAAAACACGTCTTTGGTCGTTGGGAATGCCCTCCAAGCCTTTGGATTGGTATTCCAAGGAAAATACCAATCCTAAGGCTTGGGGATTCCCAAAGCAAGATATAACACGAGCACGTTATAATGTGCTCACGTTATATCTCAATTTTGACATGGTTTTTTGCTTCTGCGGGAAACATGTCAACCAAAACATAAAGTGAGTGTGTTATAACGCGCTCGTGTTATGTCTTCCTTTATGTTAAATTCCACTCTATTGAATATATGCTGATATATTTGTATATTTATAAGTATGCATGTATGCATGCTTGTAAGTATGTATGCATGTCTGTATGTGATAATGCATTATTTTGTATGTATGCCTATATGTATGTAAGATTGTATCGACACATGTATGTATGTATGCTTGTATGGATGTAGGATTGTATGTACATATGTAATATGCTTGTATGTATGTATGTATGTCTTTAGAGGGAGGGATAATTTTAAGAGGGAGAGAGAGAGAGAGAGTCAGGAGAGAGGGAGAGGGGGAAGTGAGATTTTAAGAGAGAGGGAGTGGTATAGAAGGGGTTGGAGTGAGAGGGACTTAGCTAGGTAGGGTGGGAGGGATAGAGGAAGGGAGAGAGAGAGAGGGGGGTGGGAGAGAGAGAGGGGGGAGAGAGAGACAAAGAGAAAGATATAGTTATGTAGGTAGGGTGCCAAAGGGAGAGACTTGAGAGTGTGAGGGGGGAGAGAGAGATGGAGAGAAAGAGAGAGTTATGTAGGTAGGATGCCAAAGGGAGAGACTTGAGAGTATGAGGGGGGTGAGAGGGAGAGACTTGAGAGTGTGAGGGGGGTGAGAGGGAGAGACTTGAGAGATAGGTAGTGAGAGGGAGTGTGAGTGAGAGACCTGAGAGAGGGAGAGGGTGTGGGAGGGAGTGACATGATAGAGGTAGAGAAAGAGGGGGGTGGAATGAGAGGGACTTATCTAGGTAGGGTGGGAGGGATAGATAGAGAGAGAGGAGAGAGAGAGAGTTACCTACATAGGTTGCTAGAGGGAGAGACCTGAGAGAGAGAGAGGGGGTGGGAGGGAGAGATATGAAAGAGAGGGAGAGAGAGAGGGAGTGGGAGAGAGTGGGAGGGACATAGAGAGATATGGATAGAGGGAATGAGAGAGAGTGGTAGGGATTGATTGAATGACATGTATGTAGAAAGAGGGAGAGGGTAGATAGAAAAAATTAGAGAGGGTAGGAGAGAGGGAAGGAGGGAGAGGTGAGATGTTTAGATAGAGAGAAAGTGATAGGGGTTGAGGGATTAGGTTCAATGGTAGAGGGTATTGGGTTGAGGGTATAGGGTAGAAGGTTTAAGGGTTTAGGGTTGAAGGGTTTATGGTTAAGGGTATGGTTTTGAGGGTATATGTTTGAAGGATTAGTTTGAGGGTCCAATGTAAAGGGTAGAGGGTATAGGGGTTGATAGTTTAGGGTTTAAGGATTGAGGGTTGAGGGGTTAAGGGTTGAGGGTTGAGAATTGAGGGTTGAGGGTTGATGGTTGAGGGTTTAAGGTTGAGGGTAGAGGATTGAGGGTATAGGGTATAGGGTGTAGGGTGTAGGGTATAGGGTTGAGGGTTGAGGGTCTAATGTATAGGGTAGAGGTTATAGGGGTTGAGGGATTAGGGTTTATGGGTAGAGGGTAGAGGGTTTAAGGGTTGAGGGTTTAAGGATTAGGGTAGAGAATTTTCTTGGATTTAAGGGTGTAAGGGTTGAGGGTTTAGGGTTTAGGGTAGAGGGTTGATTGTTGAGGGTAGAGAGTAGAGGTTAGAGGGTTTACATGTTTATGGTTGAGGGTTGAGTGTTTAAGGGTTTAAGGGTTTAGGGTTTAGGGTTAATGGATTAGGGTAGAGAGGGAGGGATGGATGGATAGAGAGAAGGAGATAAGAGGAGGGAGGGACATAGATATATGAGGGTTGAGAATCCAATGTATAGGGTAGAGGATTGAGAATAGAGGGTATAGGGGTTGACGACCTATAGGGTTGAGGGATTAGGGTATTGGGTTGAGGATATAAGGTTGAGGGATTAGGGTTGAGGGCACATATGGTTGAAGGATTGGAGTTAAGATTCTAATGCATAGGGTAGAGAGTATTGGGGTTGATGGTTTAGTGTTTGAGGGTTGAGTATTGAGGGATTAAGGGTTGAGGGTTGAGAATTGAGGGTTGGGTGTTTAATGTATAGGGTAGAGGGTAGAGGATAGAGGGTTTAAGGTTGAGGGTGGACAATTGAGGGTATAGGGTTGGGGGGATTAGGGTTGAGGGACTAGGGTAGAGAGTTTACTAAGTGGTTTTAAGGGTTGAGGGTAGAGGTTAGATGATTGAGGGTAGATGGTAGAGGTTTTAAGGGTTGAGGGTTTATGGTTTAAGGTTTAGGGTTGAGTGTTTAAGGGTTTTATAGGGTAGATGGTAGAGGGTTGAGGGTTTAAGGGTTGAGGGTTTAGGGTTGAGGGTAGAGGATTGAGGGTATAGGGTTGGGGGATTAGGGTTGATGGTCCAATGTATAGGGTAGAGGGTATAGGGGTTGAGGGATTAGTGTTTAAGGGTTGAGGGATTAAGGGTCAAGAGGGTTGAGGGATTAGGGTAGAGAGTTTACTAAGTGGATTTAAGGGTTTAAGGGGTTGGGGGATTAGGGTTGAGGGTAGAGGGTAGAGGGTAGAGGATTGAGGGTAGAGGGTAGAGGGTTTAAGGGTTGAGGCTTTGGGGTTGAGCGTTTAAGGGTTTATAGGGTAGAGGGTAGAGGGTTTAATTTTGAGGGTAGAGGATTGAGGGTATAGGGTTAGGGGATTAGGGCTAAGGGTCCAATGTATAGGGGTTGAGGGAATAGAGTTTAAGGGTTAAGGGATTAAGGGTCAAGTTGGTTGAGGGCTTAGGGTAGAGAGTTTACTACGTGGGTTTAAAGGTTAGTGGTTGGGGGATTAGGGTTGAGGGTAGAGGGTGAGGATTGAGGGTAGAGGGTGGAGGTTTAAGGGTTTAGGGTTTAGGGTTTAGGGTTGAGTGTTTAAGGGTTTATAGGGTAGAGGGTTGAAGGTTTAAGGTTAAGGGTAGAGGATTGAGGGTATAGGGTTATGGTATTAGGGTTGAGGGTCCAATGTATAGGGTGGAGGGTATAGGGGTTGAGGGATTAAAAGGATATAGAGGTTGACGAATTAGGGTTTAAGGGTTGAGGGTTGAGGGATTAGGGTTTAAGGGTTGAGGGATTAAGAGGGTATAGGGGTTGAGGGATTAGGGTTTAAGGGTTGAGGGATTAAGAGGGTATAAAGGTTGAGGGATTAGGGTTTAAGGGTTGAGGATTGAGGGATTAAGAGGGTATAGGGGTTGAGGGATTAGGGTTTAAGGGTTGA